>VZRE01015473.1:27910-44579 GCA_013396775.1 Cephalopterus ornatus
TTTTTTTTTTTTTTTTTAATTAGAGACAACTTGAATTAAAAACCAGTTTGTTCAAATAAAAATAAATAAACAAAACATTACATTTTGGCTCAGGCAAGATGCTTTCATCTGCTCAAAAGGAAATATTTTGTTGCAGGGATAACGTTATGTTTTAGGTCAATGCAAGGTAACTCCTTCTTTCTCCCCCACTCTGTTCTTTGGTTAAGCTACTGAATTAAGCAATCAATTATTCAGGCAGATCTAATATGCATGTGGTAATTGTTTCCACATTTAAATATATCTCTGGACAGGCAATCAAGAGACCTGGATTTTATTTCCAGTTCTTTTACTCTGTTCGACATGACCTTGGGTGTTTCACTGTACTTCAAGTTCCTCCTCTTCAGGGAAGGACCTGCCTACATTTCACAGTGGCTTTGCTGCATATTGGTAATACTAAAATAGCATGGAGGTCTTTTTACTTCCACTGTTAGCAATGGAACCTTTAGCTATCACTAATGCATGAATTTTTAGTTTTCCCAATGTGAGTTAGTTGCATTGCCTTATGAAACTCCCTATAGTTTACTTAATAGGGCAAAAGGAATTTCAGCTGCTGAAATACAGCGTTCCCTTAAAATAAAACCTACTTTAATGAGCCCAGCTGAATCAAAGAAGAAAAATACGAGTGGGAAATATTTTTTCCTTCATTTCATTAAATATTTATTTCACTTTGTAATCAGCTCTCTAGATCCATTTATTGCCTGTGATTTCTCTCATGCAAAGGTCCATGTTTGTTGTAGCAATTTCTAAATGTCTGAAATACCTCAAATCATGCTGAAGCCTATTGTGTTGGGCATTAAAAACTCCCTCTTACATGAAAGCTTGTGCCAGGAAACCTGCAACCTCCAGACCTCTCTTGATGTATTTTTTTCAGGCTGCAGCACTCACCATTTGACTTGCCTGCTCTTCAAGAAAGCTTTCTCCCTTCTTCTTTCTCTGTCCTGGCAGTGGGAGAACCAGCATCAGACCCAGGGGCATTTTGTTGAATCTGGTAGTCATGAGGCTGAATCAGGTTCTGGTGGTGGCACAGCCCTGCGAAGGGTCATTATTGCCACTTCTTGCCATGCTGTGTTAGATTTAGAATCACTGAGGGATTCGCAGAGGGATGTGGGAGCAGTGAATGTCTTTTTGGGAGCATGGGAGACAGGTGGGAATCTGTAAGGATCAGAGGGATTTGAATCATAGGATAATTAAGTTGAAGGAGGTCTCTAGTTCTATTTCATGCTCAAAGCAGGATCAACTAAGGGGTGACACCATGTTGCTCTGTGGGTCTTGGAAATCTCCAAGGTTGAAGACTGCAGGCCCTCCCTTGCATGGGGAGCCTTTTCCCATGCTTGACTGTCTTCATGGGGAAAAGATTTCCCCTGATATCCAAGACCCCCATGCAGAAGCACATGAGATTTTGGAACCCTTTCTCTTGGTTGATGATCTGCAGGAAATGGCAGCGGGTAGAGCTGTAAGCCTTGACAGCAGATAGGAACTCTGCCTTCAGCCTCACCATGACTTGCCTTCATCTCCTGCCAATAAACCAGACTGCTGGGCTGGTAATGCCTGGTCTGGCTGGATGAGTGTCTTTCTGGTCTGTTGTGAGAAGACAGCTGGGACTTGTCAGCCATAGCCTAGTATTTCAACTGAGTTGCTTGTTCAGAATTCAAGGTTTCTGAATTCAGAGTTCCTGAATGGCTTGTTCACACAGGACTTTGGGTACATGAAAGGGATCTCTAGAAGTCTGAAACACCCTTAGGCTGTGCCTGAGCTGTGTAAAGTCTCATGGAAAGAGGAGGAAAACAGCATCCTGGAATGTCACAGGAGAGCAAAGGAGTTTCGGGGTGGTAGGCAGTAAGAGAGCTGGCTTCTGCTCCTTGTCTGCCAGAACCTGGGGTACAGCATTTATCTGTTCTCCCCTTGCCCTCTCTACAGCTGGCATTTCTCTGTCTCACACCCTTTGCTTAATTAGTTTGTCATCAGAGCTGGAGGCTGCAGAACACCCAACAGAGTGTAGCTCTCATCGCAGCTACTGTAGCTAGGCTCTGCTGTACCACAAGTGATAGCTTAATAAACCACAGCATTGCAGACTAAATATCTTGGCACTGATCACTGCTTCCTATTAAAATAAAAAAAGGCGGGGGGGGGGGAGAAGAGAAGTGCAAGAAATTAGAGTAAAGTTTACAATAATTAATGGATTCACTTTTAATACTAGAGACGTGGGTAAAAATTTCTAATCCCCAAGGTAAACATTAGATTGAAGGTTGATGTACTATCTGTTGGAACTTGGTTTTCCCTTTTGGTTCCAGCCTCAAGTTTGAAAATGCAGAATAATTTTGGTTAGCCTCAGTACCAGTGACTGATTTCTGGGACAAATTTAAACTGTGCAGACAGATGAAACCTGAATAAAACCAGATAAATTAACTCTGCATATTGGAGCAGACCAAACAGCTCTCTTATTGAGAGGGCTCTGGTGAGTTTCATTTTCTTGTCAGCATCTTGAAACCTCACTGCAGTCCTAGGTAATGAGAGTGGCTTTTTCCTGAGTGTTGGAGCCCTGCAGAGAAGGCATCCTCCAGTTTCCTCAAGTGGTCTATTAGAGGTTATCTGCTCAGGCACTTTGCCATCTGGGCATTCTGGGCTGCAGTTAACCTGGAAACTGGGCCAATCTTAATTTTAGGACCTGCCTGTGAGTCACAGGCATGTGAGCCTGGCCCAGGTCATGTCAGAGAAAGCCCTTAGTGAAAGTATAGTGACTGAATCCATGTCCAAGGAGTCCCTGCATGCAGGACACAGGCCCTGAGCCACTGCAGAAGCACTTGCTGCCTTTTGCCCCTAAGCATCACTCATGACCATGTGCCATTCTCTATCGCACTCCATCTGAACCTGAGGGACTCATTTCACCTGCTTCACTCATGTGAAGGTTAGTATTAAGCTGAGAGGTCTCTCTTGTATTTTACAGGGGCATTGTTACTCCAAAGGGAGACTGAGCCCACTGGACCTGTGCGCCTTGCATATCTGCAATTAATTTCTCCCAAGAAACATGCTCACATGTCTGCAGTAGGTGACATGGGGGCTGGACTGGGGCTCCAGGACGGGGTGTAGGACAGTACTCCCAGTGTGCCAGTGACTGACAGCTGCTCTGGGGGTGGCCAAGGAGGCTCGAAGGGGCTGGGTATGGACCAGGGCACCACTTCACCTTTGTGAAATTTGACCTGTCCCCTTCTCCCCATGCACACACTTGAGTTGGTCCAGCCCAATAATTAATATAATAATCCAGCGTCTCACAGGCTGACAATGCTCTTAAGCCTGCCTTTTCACTGATGAAGAGTTTCTCAGTACTTCAACTGTTTCCCTAAACAGCAATTGACCTTGTTTCAGCTATGCATCAAAATACACTGGCAATCAAGATGCAATTGATTTAAATCTAATGGCCAGCCACTCAGGAATTTCACCCAGAAAAGAAAAATCAATGCCTCATTATTACTGCTATTATTATTGTTATTATAATTTATTATTTCTTTTTTCCTCCCTGTTAAGGTAGTATAATCAAAAGGCATAAGAGACCTATCAGCCTCTTACCGTTAAGCAGTACATTTGCAGGGCTGAGAACATTGGGGCCAGCTCTGGTAAAATAGCCAGCCAGTTACAGATTGAAAGGGCTCTAGGATTAAATAACTCTGCTTGACTGCATGCTGCCATATGCATCTCTCTGCTGACCTTCCCTGAGGCATGCTGGCTGCACTGCTACTTGAGACTCTGAGGAGGATGTCTTGAGCAATGCATTATCCCTATTATTGGACAAACTCTGTGGGGGAAGGATCGTCCTGTCTTGTCCTTGCCTCATTTCAGATGTTTGCTTCTCCTTCTCCCCCATCCCTAGGGGAAAGTGTTACTCAGAATCTGCAAGACTGGTTTACAAGACTGGTTTAAATGCACAGCAGGTAAGCAGCTGCCAGATAGATCCATGGTAGGACTGAGGAACACTTATTGCTCTATCCTGTCTAGTAAGTGAAGGATGCCAGGATGGGTTCTGGCAACCATAGGCTGAATGGTCTCACACCAGCTGTGTTCATGCTGCTCAATTGTCTTACCTGCCAAACCAGTGTGGTTTTCCTCTTTGGGCTTCTCAGATCAGGCACAGAACTTATTTACTGCAGCGTAGGTGTTGTCTGGAGAGGGCACAGGTTGAAGCCAGGCTATGGAGTGGTTTGCTGGTGTGGGTGATTAGGGAGAATGTGTAAGCCTGTAACATAGTGGTTTGCAGTTTCTTGGAATGATAGAGATAACATCCATAGAATGTCAAGAGCAGTCCTGGTTTAGATTTTCTTCAGAGTCTTGCCTGTAGTCACTCCAAATGCTTTGGAGCAAAATCACCTTTTGTAACAATGTTGAGTCTTGAGCCTCCTTTTAACCAGGGACCTGGCTCCTGCATCATATAAGCTGATGATCATTAAAGAGCAAGGCATCCCTTCGTATGGGGCAGTCCTGTGACAGTGACACTGACATCCCAGTAACATTCTGAAGTGCTTCTGGATTTGCTCGGTATTGGTAAGACTAAAAGAGCATAGAGGTCTTTTTACTTCCACTGTTAGCAATGAAACCTTTAGCTATCACTAATGCATGAATTCCTAATTTTCCCAGTGTGAGTTAGTTGTGTTGCCATATGAAACTCCCTGTAGTTTACTTGGAAGGGCAAAAGGTCACTTTGGCATACTAACGCATTGTCCCCTATGGCCCAGGCTTTGCTGCAGCCATTGATGCAGTGGCAAACTGTTGACCTCTTCATATATTTTTGTGGAAGGGGACTTGTTGATTTGTGCATCTTCTTCCAATTTCTACTACATCTGTGGCATACTCCTGCTCATCATTTCAGTTTGCTTGGACAAATGGCAGGGCTAAGAGTGCTTGTGAGATGGTTTGCAGTTTTGGGTGAAGTCTCTCTGGCTTCAGCAGAGTTGATTGTTGGTGTCACACATCAGGAAGTCTTTTATATTTTCCAAACCAGGTCAGGGGGAACTGAGCAAAGTCCAAGAACTTACTCTTCTGTTGTTGACTTTTTCTCAGCTTCTGCCAATGGTGATGTACTTTCATTTTGTTTTTTTGGGAGAGGTTGGAGGAAGAAGTGTAAAGTTTGTGGGCAAGCTATGGGAGGCACAGCAGAATGATCCTGCTACCTGGATTACATACCTAGCTGGGTAAAGCAGCAAGTGTTCCCCAGCTGAGGTTGTGGCTGGGTCCCACATAATCTCTGAAGCAGCCCACAGAAGATCATGCCAGTTGCCAGCACTCAGTGGGGAGCAGCAGATGGAAGGTTCTTGTTCTGCAAGCACCAGTCCCACGGCCACTGTCAGCACATTGGGCCTCCCCACCACTCTTGCTGAACTTCACTTGCTTCTTCCAAAAGCAGCTCCACCTCACACCAGTACCTCTGTGCTAACATGGGCTGATGCTACCCCACTGGGAATAGGAGGGCGTGGTCCTGTATTCATTTAGCACAAGCATGGTTGCATATGGAAATGAGTTTTCCTTGGAAAGGCATGGCCCCCCCCGGTCTCAATTGTATCTGGTGCAAATGGCTTTTAGACTAATCCTTTGGTGAAACCAAGCTTCCAAGCTCATCTGCAAATTGGTTTAATTTTGCTCACAGGTTCCCCACATTTGAGGCGGAGACCTGTGTAGTGTAAATTCCACGAGATCTCACCATGGTGTATTTTCTCTTCTGTAGCTTTCCTGTCGGTTCACTTAGGAGAAGCAGTGAACTATTTCACAACACAATAAAATGGGTTTTCTGCATGTTAAACCAAGTGCTGTGAATGTAAACATATGAGCATACTGAGTTAAGCTCTCTTGTAAGTTAACCGCATTTCTTGCTTCATTGGTAGTGTTAGAAGACCAGCTCTTTGAATGGTTTAAATATCTCTTGCATCCAAAAGGGAGATTGCAGGTATTTGAAGTCTGGAGTTATTGAGAGAAAATAAAATTGAGCTTTTCCTAGACATTGCTCTGTTAAAGGCTGTCTGATATGAAAGGGAAATAGAGAGAATGTATCAAGTAAAAATAATACATATGTATGTGTGTTTGTATGTGTCATTCTTGGTTTCCTCCAGACAGCACACTGGGGATAGGTAATCCTACTTTAATAATTTGGCCTTAGAGGGTCTAGTATGAAGCTCTTTGAAGCCAGGAGCATTTCTGTCATTTCTGTGGTCAGGAACAGAAACAAACATCTGAACTTACTGTTGTTGTGGCAGATATATCCATATTTCAAAAAGCATTTACCTTTGGTTACATCTGAGGAAAACTAGCAAAAACTAGCATCCTGGTGAAAAAGTGATTGGCCTGGAAAAAAGGTATTTTTTAGCCTTCTGAACTGTTCCTCTAATTTCTCATGCATTAGTACAGCCCACACAATACAGAGCCAGACTGGTGTTCAGGTGAGACAGAGGAGAGCTTTTGTTCCTGTGCAAAAGGAGACAACCAGTTCCTGGAGCTCAAGTGACTGTGCATCCAGGCTTTCCTGGTGCATCTGTATGGGGATGGTCACACTGACAAGCCCCATCTCACCCCTTCAGTCTGTTGCCCTGAACAGCCTTGGAGGAGTTGGAAGGAGTAGGGCACCCAGAGCAACTCAGGGGATTTCAGGCCCTGTCCAGAGGAGTTTTGGATTTTTTTTAGTTCCTCTGGGCCAGATCTGATCTCACCTTCACTGGATGCTTTTTTTGGTTGATTTTAGGAACACTTTCTGCTTATTTTTCTTCAGATGGGTTTCCAAAGCGTAGTAAAGCACTTGCCAAGGGTGAAGGGTGGCTGCAGACACTGACAGCTGAACACACCAGCTGCCTGCCCTTTGCAATTGCAGATTTCTGAGAACGGAAAACAGTTCTTTTATTTTTGGGATTTTTTTTTTTTGGGGGGGGTGGGTTTGGGGGGTTTTTTTGGTCTTTTTTGGTCCTTTTTTGCCATTTCTTATCACTCTCCAAGTGGGCATATATTGGAAGAACTAAGAACTAGGTCAGGGTGTGCACATATGTGAGGCACTATTTCCTTTTGAGATGGTATGGAAGATAAGCTGATTTGAGTGCCATGATATGTTATTCATTGCCTTTGTCCTCACCTTGGTGTCGGTTTCCTTTCTTCATCAGGAAAATGGGAGCCACTGCCCCAGTGTGAACTGTCTCTAAGGTACAACAAAATAAAGGCCACCTGTCCCACTGCCTCAGACACCTCCTAGTATGGATGGCTTGGTTGAGCAGAACAGCGTGCTAATGCACAATAAGATCGCTGAAGCTGGGAAAAGGAATGGTTTAATTAATACAAGGAACTTAATGGCAGAGAGTGGAGATGGTCTGGTTTCTGTGTACCCGACCCCACAGTACCAGAGTCACCGAGCAGGCAGGCTGTCCTCTCCAAGCTGCCTGGAGAATGGCAGGAATGACCCTGTGCATCAGCTCCTGGACCCCAACATGCTGCAGCAGACGGTGGAGTCTCACTACCGGCCCAACCTCATCCTTTACTCTGAGAATGTGCTGCGCTCGTGGGGTGAGAGCATTGGCTCGGAATGTTGTGAAACTACCTTCATCGAGGACCGCTCTCCCACCAAAGATAGCCTGGAGTACCCAGACAGCAAGTTCATCGATCTGTCAGCAGATGACATCAAGATTCACACTCTCTCCTATGATGTTGAGGAAGAGGAGGATTTCCAGGAGCTAGAGGTCAGATGTCATTTGGGATATGTGGGGAAGGCTGGGAGGAGAAGGGCATATTTGAGATTAAGCCTCCAAGAGCTGATCTGCAGGGGATCAGGTGCTTTGTAAGCTAGTCTGCATGGGGTCTGCTCTATCACTTTCTCCTCCGACCAGACAGTGAATGATCACTCATCTTTATTTGTTGGTTAAAGTCCCAACTCTGTGGATACGAATGGCAAAATTCCCACTGGCCCTAATGGAGATCAGCATTTGCCTCTTGCCTCTGAATGGACTGGTCAGAAACTGAAGAAGACCCATGTGCTTAAATGCTGTGTAAGGTCAGGGCTGGGAGCATCTGTCCACCCACATGGAGCTTATCTTACTCAGCAGGCCAACATCTTCTCTTCCCTTCACCTAACTTGAACTGGGTATAGAGCAGAAGAGCAGAATATTTTACATACTGGCTGTAAGACCCAAGTCCTGAAGCCTCAAGCTTTACTGGGAGTATTACTTATATTTAAGGCTCAAAAATAATTCACCATCAAATTTTTGCAAAGCCTTTTAGTTCTTTAATACCTCAAGATCACATAAAGAGGAAGTGCTATATATGATTTCCCAAGGAATTTCTTTTAATTTGGTGAGAAAATAGGCATTTTGGCAAAAGGTTCACGGGGTAGTTACAACCAAGATAAAGCATTCCACCCAACTCCCAGACCAGCTTAGTAAAATACAACTCATCAGTTTTAAGTTACCCAAACGAGATTAAGAAAAAGTAAAGAAAGAAAAGAGATTAAGAGAAGAAACAGGAGCAAAGAGAGAGAAGAAGAGAGAAGGAGTAAAGAAAGAGATTAGGAGAAAAATAGTTACTGCTAAGAATCCTTCACGTGATGATGGCCAGAGAAGAGAGAGAAAGAGGAAGTGGAGACTGTGCCCTTATATTTATATGGTCTGGCCACTGTGGCCACCCCTCCCAGGGTCCGGTTCACTGACCACTTAGAGCCCTCCAGGCCAGAGTGAGGGGTGGTGCAGGCAATCAGAGGCTCAGGGGGGCGTGGTATGGGCGGGCTAGCAGGTAGGCCTTTTGATTGACAGATCTGCCATGCGGCTTCTGTGCCTGGGCTGCCATGTCCAGCCCTGCCATAGGGCCTTCAGCCTGTCCTGTTACCGTAAATCGGCAGTAAGAAACCCCTAAGACTCAATTTGTGAGCATTCTTTTACTATCAGTGCTGGACACACAGGAGGATCACTCCTCTAATCGTGTGTGTCCTTTCTTAGTTCAGCGTAGCTAATATTTACTTACAATTTTACATATTCAGTGAATATCTTACATATTCATTACTTCTCTTACAAAATGAATACATATGTTAATTAATTCTAAGAAGTTCTTTGGAAGTCCTTATTTGGTCACTAGGGATCTTCTGGTGGTCCCTGGGTGGTCTCTGGTGGTCGTTTAGAGCTTGAACTTTACTTGAACTTGTCCATTAAACAGCGTATTTACAGCTGGTTATAAAGCACCTTTGTTCAGCAACTCTTAGCCAAAACCTGGATACTCAAGTTACCATTGCTTTAACTAAAGCATTCAGAAATTTGCTATTCCACGACTACCTTAACAGAAACTTACATTGTAAAGGCCGATAGAATATTACTAAACAGTAGCGAATTATTGCTCTCACGCCCCTTCCCCCCACATACGGAGTTTGTTCCGACCCAGTAAATAATCCAGTGAGATTTGAATCCAGTTTCTCCCACTGGCTCGGACACATAACATTTCTGTCTCTGAGTGAATACAGAATCAGCAGACCTTGGGTTTCAAGCTGCAATGAATCCCATGTCTCTGAAATAAAAGATATTTTTCTGATGGAGTGAAACACTTCATTACATCCAAATACAATGTTTTCTTCTGGATTCCTGTGCTTCCTTAATTGCTCACTGTAAAGTAATGGAGCAGACTATGAAAGAGAGAAGTGTTTTTCCCAGTGTATGCCAGTAATGCAGTATTCAGTGCCTCCACAGGGAGACAAAAAGTTTTCTCTCTGAGGCATCTGGGAGTGTTAGCTCAAATCGCACTCTTCTACAGCATTTCAGAATTGACTGTGGGAAGTATAATTTTCTTAATCAAAACAAGATCCTTAGTTGCTGTCTTTTTGCCCCCGTTTGTCTCGTGCAGTAGTAATACAAGTGACTGCAGCACACGTAATTGCCTAATGGTGTGATTGACACATCTGGCCTGACATTTAGGCAGCAAAAAAAAAGTCTCCCTCTTCTCAATTCAAATCAGCAAGACCTTCCTTCCTTAGCCAGCTGTTGGAGAACAAACTAAAAAAAGGCTGGGGAAATAGCAGGATAAGGAAAAATGTTTTATACCAAAAATACTTTTCTTGGTGGGATTTTTAAAGTGCTTTTGCAATATAGAACCCTCAGTCTATTCAAATTAGTACTGTAGGAGCGTGATCAGATTTTCATAGAGAACATTTGTGTCTAAAAACCAGCTGTAGAACTTCCTTCCCTTTCTCAGATCTTAAGAGGAGAAAGGAGACAGTGTCTGCAAATTTTGGTACCATGCTGTGGGAGTGTGTGCATCATTTTCTGGGGCTCCTTCTTCTTTCTGACCTATTTCTCTGGACTGTAGCCTTCTGAGGTGATACATGTCACTTCTTAAATGGGTGTACTGCATCTGGCATCATGGATTCCCAGCCTCACTTAACCCTTTGGGATGTTACTGCCCTAATAACCAGAGAGGTTTTATGGACAACCATCCTGATCTACATGTACAAAGTGCTCAGAAGAGGAAGACATTCATAAAATACACACCACCCATGCATCTTCCTCTCTATCAAGGTTTCTTCTCCACTAGGAGAACAGAGCAAAGGAGGAGAAAACAAGGCAAGGTTTGGGTAAGAATCTGGTTAGCTGAAACCATGTGCATTGCTAGAAGCCTCTGCTTTGAGCCCAGTATACATCTTCATTGCTGTGCTACTTAGCCAACCCTGTACAGCAGTGTGATTTTCACGCTTTTCCATGAACGAGATCCAAATGATCAACCTGCTGTGCTCAGCACAAGGGATCTCAGCATGAGGAGTAACTTCCATTCCAGGAAGGTCCAAATTCTGCAGATGCAGCTGGTCATGCAGAAGGATGAGTAGGACAGGAGAGAGATGCATTTGCTAGCACAAGACCAGCAAAAAAGGTGACTGCTATGTTGTGCTCCTCTGGTTCACATATGGTATCATTGTGGTCAGAAACATGAGGGCCTCCTGGGCTTGGCTAATACAGAGGTTCTTTAGAGACCCAATGTCGTGTGTTAAGACTCCAGGAATGGAATAAAAGTATTTAAGGACAGCAGACACTGAATAGCAGAGTGAACCATGCCAGATGGTTTACTACATAAAAGTTTGCTTATATGTCCAAATGAGAAAAGCAGCACCTGAATCACACCGCACAAGTGTGTCCTGCTAGTAAGATACTTTCCTGAGCAGTTACTGAAAAGAAGCAAATACTTCTTAAAGTTGCTAACAGACTCAAAGTGGAGTAGAGAGGGGTAATACCAGGACTGAGAGTAGAAGTTAGAAGGGGAGCAATGGGAGAGATGATAGAGCAGAGGTGCAAGGTTTGCTTCCCCACTGTGAGAGCCTTAAAGGATTTGATTCTACCCTTGAGGATGCAGACGTTGCTGCATATAGTGCTGCATTGACTGTCATGCCACAGCTCATCAAGGCATGGGAGCTGCATAGTGTAAGAGCAGTTCAGGGCTCAGTTCTTGTAAGGGTTTTTTATTGTAAAGTACTTGCTTTGTCACTTCTTTCTGGGAGAAAACTATAAAAACAGCCCCTTTTTGGAAACATTAACAAATAGGGGAGATTTGTGCAGAAGAGCTGTTGTCTCTTGAAAACTGAGGACTACCTCCTGTTCTCCATATGTCAACGCAAGGCAAGTGGATTCCCAGCTTGGGCATCTCAGTAAAATGCCTTCTGGAAGACAGAACAACCGTGAGGTTGTGAGTCATTTCTCTTCCCCCATGTCTCCCTGGCACTGCCTGTCTCATAGCAGAGTGCCTGCCTAGGGTTTTTCAGGGTGGATATTTAGTTTCTTAGAAATGCCAAAAAATTGAACTCATTGCTTTGTAGTGACCCCCTCCATGCAATCTTTTCAGGAGGGACACATGCAGAAAATATTATT
Organism: Cephalopterus ornatus; assembly: GCA_013396775.1. Taxonomy (NCBI): domain Eukaryota; kingdom Metazoa; phylum Chordata; class Aves; order Passeriformes; family Cotingidae; genus Cephalopterus; species Cephalopterus ornatus. The sequence continues at coordinate 39,796 of VZRE01015473.1, forward strand.
GCTGGTCAGACTATTTCTGCCAGGATTTTGTTTCTGAAGAGAGCAGGGCTCTTGATAACTGGAAAGGTTGCGATTCTCTTGCACAAAACTTTGCAGTAGAGAAAGGTTCTAAAAAACCCAACTGGTTTGAAAGACAGTAATTTGGTTTTGAAGAGTTGATACAGACAAGTTGCAGGGGTTGCTGCTCTGTTACCTGTGATCCTTTTCGGGATGGGTGTATCCAGCTCATGGACAAGTTGCCTAGAAGGAGACAACTTCTTCCCTTCCCCGAGCCTGGGTACTCCAAAGAACTTGGCGGATGTAGCAGGAGACATTCTAAGCAGGGTCCTGCACATGGCTGCAACAATGTGGGCACATTTAACTTACTTATTGGAGTTTTTTTTACTAGGAGTGCTTCTCAGGTCCTGGTGTAATGTTATTCAGTCTGCCTAAGAAAATCATAATTTTCTGGAGGGAAGAACATTGCTGGAGCAGATCTCATTAACATATACAGCCCTGCTTTGCTCCAGCAATTACCAAGCATGAAAGCAGAAGGCTGCACATTCTGTCAGGGCTTTAAACTGCTCTCTTTGGTGCCTATCTCTGAAACCAAATGATTCCCTATTTAGGTATCTCTGGATCACTTATAAATATCTTATAAGTTCTTTATGGCACAACTAATAGACAGACAACTTGCCCAATGTTGTGTGTGCAGTGAAATATGACATGAGTTACAAGCTGAAATACCCTTCTCTTAGAGTTCATGCATAAATGCAGTGCCGTCTTTTATCCAGAAACATCATTTGTCATATTACACTCTTATATTACTCTGTATTACTGCTAGTTTCCCTCCTAACCCCTAGATAGATGGCTTATTTAGAGAAACCCAAGCTATTCATGGCAACAAATTAAATTATTCATATGTGTCACATAAAAGAATACATCTGTGCTCTCTCTTAAAACCCTTGCTCTTTTCCCAGCCATTTCTGAAACAGTCTCTGAAACAAAATAAGTAGAATGTTCTGGGGAGTAAAAGAAGAAGGGAAATGTAGTGCTTTCAAGCTACACCTTTCTTCTTTTGTTTCCCTGCAAATTGCTGGATTCTGCTGTGAAACTCATCCTTTGGACCTCAGCATGAAAGTGGATCCTCTTCCAGCCAACCCCTCTTCTTAACATTCCCAAGTACCTCCTGGCCATGTTTTTCTGCAGCATGAAAAGAAGGCCCTTAGGAGATTTATGCCCATCAAGCCCCATGACATGCGTGCTTTCTGTCAATGCTTGTAGCTTGCACTTGGTGGTCCTGCATTGTGCTGATAACATTTGTGCTGCTGTGTCCTCAGCCTTGCCTGGGAGTAGGTATCCAGAAAACATGTTTGAACATCCTCTTGGGAGCTAAGTATGATGGGGTTCCTCTTCCAGAGAGCTCTACAACATGGGCAAAGACAGGGTCTTGCACCTTGTTTTCACTAATTAATTCACTGGCCATGGTTGCACTCCTGTGAAGTGGGTAAACAGTATTTTTTCCATTCTGCACCCTGGGAATGGAAGAAAATAGGGCAATAAATGTCCTGCCCAAGCTCACCTAGGGACATGTGGTGGATCTGGGAAGATAATTTTTGTGCTTTCTTTCCTGTGCACATGCTCAGAAGAACATGTGGGGTAAAGAAGGGACATGGGGTAAGGGCATAGGAAAATATTGAAGATATTTTGACTCTTGGACACATTCAGGTTTGTAGATTGTGTTAGTTTCTTTTGGTTACTCAGATATTTTGTTATACTGCTCAATGATCTGACCCCACAGGACACACTTTATATCCCTCAGTTCCTTCACAGGAACATTATTACATTATATTCCATTCACAGGAACAGATTGCAAGAGTGGTTACACTTCATTTGCATTTGATTTATTTTTCTCCTTTAAAGGAGAAGCTGCTCAAGTCTGGATATACTGAGCTCTGCCAAGGGATATTAACCTCTATTAGCCAGCTCTAGGTGAAGGGAGCATGGCTGGGAAGTCACCTTCAGCAGTCTCCAAGTGCCCTCCTATGAATCTTGTTAATAGCAGCCAGGGCCCATGGCAATTCCCTTTTTCATCATCACTTCCCTGAGATTTCAGACTAATGCTCTGCAGTGAGGTCTCTTGGCTCCAGCCTGTAAGTGGCAGGACCTCTGGATGAACTTCATGATATCATTTACAGAAGGTGGAGATGGGGCACACTTCTTTGAGGACTGCACCACAAAGGGAGCTGTGTCAACCCTGAAGCAAAAAGAGAACAATTGTGAAGGGCCATCCCACCTGACCCAGCTTGAGCAGCTTCTCCTTGCTGAAGTGGTATCTCCCTAACCTTCCTTAATAGACAATCCTGAGACCATCTGCTTTGCAGGAACTATACACTCTGGTTCCCTTGGCAGTAACCCATGCCTGCAGACTGTAGAGGTCTTCCTCTCCCTGAGCAGGAGTGATGTCCCATGCCAAAAAGGACAGCATCAATGAAGTGCATTGAATTCACTGCATCTTCACTCATCTCAACAGCTGACAGCAGAAGCTGCTGAGCGTCACTTCTTTGTAGTGGTTGCTGACCCACTTGCAAAGCCGTGAGTGTGCCACAGTAGGCATATGCCTTCCCTGTATCACTCATATAACTATTAGGGATGTTTACTTTATGGTTGTGATTTCTGAGAAAGGATGTGACTTAGGGACTATGGCAGCTGGCCTGTTTTAGCGTGGATCTGTTTACTGCTGTCTGCAGTAATCCCCTTTGAGTGGCAATGAGCTGGATGCACGTTACTGAGGAGCGAGCTATAGGCAGACTGGCTGTATGTGTCTAGAAAACATCACAACGGAGATGATCGGAATCCAGGGGGACAGGAGGAAGAAAGGGCTTGGACAGCTGCAACCAGGTTTTTTAGCCCCGATGTGTTTTGGTTTTGCAAAGTTATATATGAAAAGCTTTCCAAGCAAGGAGAGACCTGTGTGAGCCCATTCTGCAAGGCTGGCTGCTTGACTGATAAGCCAAGTTTTAGACTGGGAGTTGGGGAAACAAGAGAAGCTGGAGCTGGTCAGAATTAGTGGATTGTGGATCATTTAAATACCTTTAAAACTAAAGGAGATCAACTGCAAAACTCAAAATGTTAAAAAGAAATAAATAAACAGCAAAATAAATAATATGTTGCTAGGACATAGAATCCACGACGGCAACAGGCTTTAGAGACATCAACTCCTAAGTAGGAGATCATCAGTGAGATGCCGCTCAGTGACGAGTGTGTTGAGGCAGAGCAGTGATAAACTACATCTTTGGTGGGACAGTCACCATCCAGCATGCTGCCTTTGACATCTGCTGCATGGAGGTGAACTCACAGTGCTTGCGGTAGAGCAAAAGGATGCAGTGTGCTGGTCAGAATAGGGCATCATGTTTAACTACATTACCGAGACAGGCATTGTATGGAGGGAAACAGCACATCTTGCTGCATCATGCATCGGTCTTTGTCAAAAACAGCCCACTGCACCATCTGGATTTGAGGCAGATCCCACTGGGCCATATGAAAAATTAGTTTTGGATGCAGTGTGTGCATGCTACTGAATTGGTTGCTTTGAAGGAAAAAGGACTAATCCCAAAAGGACTGTTTCCTGACTATCCATCAGAGCTTGCTGGCAGCAGACCCTGTTGTCTGACATCTTCAGTGTGCTTAGCACTTTGATACTGGAAGAGACTATGTGACCATCAACAAGTCGTCTCTGATATGTCACAGGTACCCCCAGGCAGGCTGTCTGCAGAGCCTCTCTTTGCTTATAATGTCTCGGTTGAGGTAAAGCACATAGCTTTTACGGGTAGCTAGCCTCGATTTAAGAAAGGGCTTCATGTAATAGAGAATCCATTACAACTGCAGAAAAGTGTTCATCACCATCTCTTTTAAAAATCTACACCATGTATCTGCTCTTCATCTACTCTGCCTTCGGTCACTGGGTTTCTTTCGCATTTCTGCCAAATGGCAGAGCTGTCAGAAATTACCTACTTGTGCAGGCTGTTACAGACTGTGATGAAATTGCATCTTAAATTTATCTTACAAGTGAAGTTGGCTTCTCTCCTTTCTTCCTGTGTACATGTTTTTCTGAGACCTGACATGTGTACCTTCTGATGCCTGATTTCTCCAACATGCTTGGGAAACAGTGCCCAAGAGCTGGACCCGTTATGTACATGTCCTTAGTACTGCTCTTTTCCTTCCCTCTCTGTGGATCACATTTGTTCCTCCTCTGGTGCACTGTAGTCAGCTTGCCCTTGACTGAACACTCTGATCTAAGTGGTCCTTGTTGGGGCTGCTGCCTCATGAAATACAGCCAGAAGTGCACATCCTGCATTCAAGTCTCTGTACAGAGCCTTGCACTGTGCGAGGTGATTCCTACTCTCAAGCCATAGTCCTTTCAGGAACAGGGTGTCTACATGATTCGGTATCGTGTCTTAAATATCTTCTTCTCTGCGCTCATTTGCTGAGCAGTTAGTTGAATTTCACAGATTAAAATTTATCGGTCTCAGCTTCATTCTATCAGTCTCTGGGGTGGCAGCATTTGTGATGACGTTCAAGGATGACTTCTTATGCAGGTCATTTGGGAAGCAACAGAATCAGCCCTCTTGAATACAGAGGTGGAGTTTTCCTGTTGAATTGTCTAGCACCCAAATTCCAGCTGCTGCAAAATCCTACACATTCCAATGTGGACAGATCTCTTTTCCCAGCAAAGATCAGTTGTCCTCTTTGTCCTTTGTCACATCCACAGTTCTTGCAGAAATCCAGTTTATATCTTGCCCACA
>VZRE01015474.1:0-35944 GCA_013396775.1 Cephalopterus ornatus
ACTGCTCAGGGGAGAGGAGAGAGAACATGTTAAAAAGCAGGGGTAGGAGATGAGGGTGTTTTAAAACTGTTTTATTTCTCACTCCTTAGTTCTTATCCTGTTAGTAATAAATTTAAGTTTTACCCCACATTAAGTCTGTTTTGCCAATTAGTAAGTGACTTCTCCCAGCTCTTATCTCTACGCAAAAATCCTTAACTGGTTTTTTCCTCTCCTCTGTCCAGCTGCAGAAAGAAGTGAGAGAGTGACTTTAGCGAGTATTTGAAATCCGGCCAGAGTTAAATCACCACATCCTTACATTAGCTCTAAGCAAGTATGAAAGCAACAAAAAACACTTGCAAGGTAGACAGACTTCTGTAGATTCTGTAGCCTTCTCTAACACCTTATTCTCTGTGACAAGTCACTGATAGCTGAAGATACTGAGGACATCTGTAGGATACCAGGAAAATAATCAGCCGAAGTTGCTGCTTTCTTGTCTGTCTCAGGAGAGACAGGATATTTGCTGAAACTGAAGTTCCTATCCTATCTCAAGTAAGCACCTGATAAGTAGAAAGCTTCATTTTCCAGTGTCACCTTTTTGAATATTTTTGATTCTGTGTTATTTAAGGTGTTGTATCTCTGAAGAAACATTTCCTGGGATGTTTTATGTCTTTTTTTTGTGGAATAAAATATATAGAACATTAGGGGACAGCTTAATACTGTTCTTAATAAGTAGCACCCGCACCTTCAGTGGTGTTTAGGAGTTTCTTATGGACCATTTACTTTCCTTGAACCCAGCTTTGGCTTCTCTTTCACATATGGATAAGGTTTGGATTTTTGTTTGGCTTTTTGTTTTCGTCTTGATAGCATTGTGATTGTCTGGATATCCTATTCAATTCTTTTTTGGTTCATTGTTTTTACAAACCCCCTCACCCTTCTTCTTCATGTTCTTTTTCTTCATCACTTTTTTCTGCCACCATCCTATTCTCTTTTTTTTTTTATTTAACTTTTTGTTCATGGATATTTAAACAAGAAATTTTATAATCTCTTAAAAACTACTGCAAACAACATGGAGGTTTATGAACTCAGATAGACTCAACGCATTTTCGATGCAAGAATAAAATTGAGAAAGGCTCAGTATCTCCCAAAGAAAAGACTCCTTTTTTCCTCATGTCTTTTTTCCTTTTCCATTTTCAAGCTCGTTTGTTTATTTTCTTGTCCTGCCCATTGTACATTAATACTGTCTCTTTAAATGCAAGGAAAATGAATTAATGAAGTAACTGTGCTTCAGCCTGTGTATGTTTGTATATACGTAAAGTATGTGCATAAAAGTTATGTATTATCAGCATCATCTAGTATATATTCATGGTACTAAGGCCTTATCGTTTGCAGGATGGTGTATGTAACTACTGAGGCATGGTTTCTCCTTCTCCAACCAAAACTGCCCAAACAATTCTGTGCTGTCCCTTTTAGGGCACTTTTCACTATAGAAGCTATAGGTCCAGAGTTGCAGTGAATGCAGAGCTGCTGTTCAAAGATCGCTAAGCAACAGAGACCTCTCCTGTTCTGGCCACTGAAGAGAGGAAACACACAAGTTTGGGCTTTGGTAGTCTAGCATTTCTTATGTAAAAGTGCTCATTTGCAGCACCAAGGGGTTCTCTGAAACGCATGCTTTTCATGAAGCAGAAAGATATGGAGAAATGATAGAGGATAAAGGAAACAAGTGTCTCCTTGATCTTGTTTCTACCACCATCAGAAAATTCTCCTGCCAGCTTCAAGCATGGTATGGAATGCAGATATATAAGAGAGAGGAAACAGTTCATTTGTTGACATAAATAGAGTAGGAAAAGCAATAAAATCTTAAAAGCTTGGAATGAACTGAAGAATTCTTCTTTTTATTTGGGACTTTTTAAAAATTTTTTGTCTTGTTTCATCGTCCTTTCATTCTAAAGTTACGGATAGAGTGGGAAGGGTAGGATTTCACTGAACCTGTAAATACTGATGACAGTTCAAAGAAATTTAAGTCCTTTTCAGGGATAATTTTAATAAGTGTGATGGCTTGACTCCTCCATTGTCTCATGATTGCATCTTCTGTTTAAATTGTATTCTGATTTATACTGTGCAAGATAGGCTTTTCCTGTGTAACTTAGAATATGTAGTCCCTGCTCCAAGTTATTGTACTCTGCATAGATAAGAAGTTAAATGTCTCCCATCAATTAAATAGATGGTACCTTCAGCAGTTCTCCTAGGAGCCAGGGAGACAAGCACCAAAGAGAGGTGGTAGACAGGAGCAGGGTGACAGGGAGCACGTGGTAGGAAGACAATTCATTTATCATGGCTAATAGCACTGTGCTAAAAATAGCATTCGGGATTTTAGATTGCTCCATGTAAGTCTCACCTCTGTCTCAGACCATCAAGGCCTCTAACCTCAATCTTGTGTACTTAAATCTTGTGTACTTAAATGGCCTCAGTAGCAAGTTTTTGGTTAATCTAGAATCAAAAGCCTACTTCTTATGTGAGTTTAAGCTGATTGCCGCTGGTATGTTCTTATGAAGAAAGGTAGGTTCAGAGTAGTTAAAACTCTTGACAAAGTTTCTTTTTCTTCATTTTTTTTTCTTTACAAACTCTAAAACTGAACAAATTATGGCATGTCTCTCTAATATGTAAGAGCTAATAAAACAGATTATCTTAGTGAAAAAATATAGATGGGGATTAATTGCTCGCAGAAACATTAATGAGAATTGAATTTAGTACTAATCCAGTTCTATTAGGTTTGGAAAGCTGTTAATCTGAACTTGAAAACCAAACAAATGGTTGGGTTGATCAGTTTGGGTTGTGTTTTACCTCCCACAAACCCCACAAAGTGTGTGGAATAACTCTGTTACCACTGAAAATCTAACTTCCAGTAAGACTCAAGGCCAGGTTGGATGGAGTTCCGAGCAACCTGTTTCAATGGAAGGTGTCCCAGTCCATGGCAATGGAGTTGAAACTACATGATCTTTAAGCTCTCTTCCAACCCAGGCCATTCCATGATTGCATGATTCTATGAAGCCTGAAGTGTACTTACAGCATACCCAGGATATTAGTTCTGGCTTTGCTTTTTTTAATTATTTTTTCATGCACACTAATGTCATTATACTAATAACTAACCATTTTCTAGTATAACAGGTTTAGGTTCCTTGATGCTAATTGGACATGTTGCAAAATTTTGTTAGTGAAGGAAATAATTAGGATGCATCATTAGCCTCTCTGATGTCTATATTCATTCAACTGTATTTCCCTCCTGTTTTACAAATTGTGGCCTTATTTATGGGTGTTTCTCCTTGGGCTTTTCTCTGCAATGTTCTCAACACATCCTGCTGGTTACAAAATGCTTTGAATTTTTGTTGACTTTTCAGTGTCTTGAAAGCACTTGGAATCTCATGGGATACAGGCTCCAGAGCAAAGTATAAAACCAGATGTACCTTGTTGAGCTAGCTAAAGCACAGCTGCCTGAAAGCATCATGCAGTGCTTCAGTAGGTATTTAGCTCAAATTTTCTCTGTAAACAGTGCCATGTAATCCAGATACATATTGATCTTTGTGCCTCCAGCAGCCCAGCTTGCAATTCCACAGTAGATTTTGGAATGCTATTTGTAGTTAGAGGGAAAAAAGGCAACAACAATAAATTCAGAAACCAAAAAGATTTTCATAGCTATACTTTAGAATGGAATCTCTTGTCTGAAGTCAAAAGCATCAAACTTTACAGGATTCATAAACTACTTTTTTAATAGTTTCTGGGATTTAGCTTCCTTGTGAGGATGAGCAATTCCAAGAAATCTCTAACTTTCCAAGGAGTAGTGCAGAATTCTTCTGATGGCAGATTTTTATTTTTCTTCTTGCAAGATCTTTAGAAAAGGATTTCTTTAATGCTAGGGTTACGTGGGACAGTCCTTTCCCCAGGTAACTTAAATTCTGTCTTGACTCAGTTCCTTCTATACTTTGATTCTTTTAGTTCTTAGGCAAATAAATCTAAATAGTGTAATATATCAATATTCCTCAGGAAAAAGTCTGAGCTTGACTGAATGGTAGTATATTGACTTCCACATGTGATTATGTTACTTAGTGTAAAAAACCTTCTTTTATGCTGGTAAGGCAGAATATGCAAGTTCTCTTTATGAGACAAACCTGAAACCATCTTTCAAGTATTAATGTAATAAATATCTTTGAAAATTACTATTATAAATAAATGTATTATAAAATGTATAATCATGAATACTTATCCAAGTATGTGTTTAAGAAAAGAAAAACAGTGAGAAGAAAATGTTTTGGGGTGGGTTGACATTATTTTGCTTTTGAATAGAGTCTCAAGGAGAGCAAACTCATCTCTTAAATCTACCTGGCATCACTTAGTGATTCTTGTTGTTCAGTCAGGGGATTTTTGGAACAAAAAAGAGATGATTGAAAGAGGGATGAACTATAGAAAGACTGCTGCAAAGAGGTGAAGATCAGCCTCCCTTTTGCAAGCTTTAGATCAGGCAAAGCAACAATGGATTTTGGGTACACCAGGGGATGCAGGTCAAGCACTGAGCTGGGTGGGATCCTGTGAAGTGTGGGCAGTGAAGACTATGGACCCATGTCCCTGGGAGGCTGTAGAACTCCTGTCATCAAGGTCTCTAACAGCAGTTTATGCAGAAGTCTGCCAGAAATGCTGTTGCCCTTGCTGATCAATTGAAATTCCTTGGACCTGGCTTTTATTTCTTCCCTTTCCTTTATGCTTTTTCCAGCTGACCACTACTGCAGGCTACAACCTTACCTCTGTCTTATAGCAGAAACCAACCTGTCAAAGTTGGAGGGAAAATCTGGGATGTCACAGATTACAAGTCTACTGTTTGGAGGGGAGAGAAAGTATTGATGTCTTCAAGTATTTTGATGAAATTTTAGCTTGTTTATGAACAGGACATATATTGAAAATTTGGGATATATTCATTACTTTTTCTCTGCAAAAGAAAGCCTACGTTCATTCCCCTCAATAGGATAGAGAATAAAAGTGGCAGCAGCTTAAGTGGTGCCAATGGCTTTACGAATAAGGAAGGACAGATCTTTCCCAATGTACGACAGCATTTATGAAAAAGATGGGAATACAGAGGTGGTAGACAAACAAGCAAAGATAAAAAGGCCCAGAGACTCATCAGAGAGGACAGGATTGTCCAGCTGACAGAAAGGGCTGGAGGTGGCACTTTGTTGGAAATAAAAGAGGATGGTATGAGAAGATGAGTTTTACTTTTGGTGCCTTTTCTTGGAAGAGTTCTCCCAGTCTTCATAATAGCTGCGGTTTCTCTGCCTGTGTCAGTCTGTACTCCAGAAGGTTTTCTTGAGCTGTAGTTGCTCAGTTAGACATGCAATATCCTCATCTCTCTGGAGTTTTCAACAAAACTCAGGGAATGAAAGGCTGGACAAGACAAATGGGGAAACCTTGCAATAGAGCAAGTACTTACAAATAAGATTCATACAGGTAAATTATGTATATACTGTCATAAGAAGCAGCAAAACTCCTCAATGATTGCATATTAGGAAAATAAAAACACAAAACAGATGAACCTTGGTGACAGAAGTAATGTGGGAGAGGGACTGTGAGAGAAACACTAGGATTGGTGGTGTCATATTTGATTTATGATTGCAGGAAAAAAAGGCATAAAAAGACCCAAGAGGGAGGAGGAGAGTGGGAGTCTAGACAAGGAGAATGGAGCTCAGATAATAAAGAGCATGCAAAAAAGTAGAGTTCATATACTCATTTCTTGTCTGCCGTATACTTAGATGTAAAACCTCAGCAACCAGATCTAAGTGGGTCCTGCTCTGAGAGATCTCTTCCAACCTAACTCATTTTATGAAGCAACTTCTAAAGGTATTATCTATATGTTAAGAACATACTGCTTTTCTTTTCTCATAGTTATTGGCAAGTCCATAATGTTCTCCTCACAACGCTTCTCTTTCTTTTCGTGTTCAGGTAGCATATTTAGATGTGTTTCCCTTCCGTGAAGCCTGCCAAGTGTGTTAATGTCCCCAGAAGAGCAATGTTAACCAGAACCCAACTTGACTTGGTCCAGTGACTTGAACTGATCCCATCTCACATTGACCAGGACACAAGACAGGTAAGTGCAGACATTTTTTCCATGTCACTAATGTGTGATGCATATTCTCGCACTAAGTTTGAGCAATGCGGAAGAATGTGAAAATCCTCACCTAAATCCTTCTAAAAGCAAAGATTATGAAACTTCAACTTGTGACCATTATGGCAGGCACTTAAAATTAATGCAACTGGCCATGCTTTTAGTTCTTGTGTATTAGCAGAATAAAAAAATTGTTATAAAAGGGGCATAAGTGCTTGTCAAGGGCATCCTGTGCTTGAAAAATATTTCCTTTGTCAGCATGAACAAAGCTGATGGCTTGGAAGGATTGGAAACACATGGGTCACAACAACGCCTGAGCTAGGGGCTAAACTATTATCCTGAGTGGTCTAGTATAAAGTTGCAGGTGCAATAAAATGGTGATACAAAGCTCCCATTTAAAGCAAGTAGCATTTGGTCACTAGGGAAGTAGTTGGCCGTGCACTGGATTTATTCTTCTGAAGTGAGAGAATTTTTATCACTTTCTGTTTCATCTTGGAAAGGGGGGCTAATGTTTCATGAAGGAGATAATGAAAACCATCTAGGGAGTCATCAGACAAAGAATTTTCTAGAAGCTGCATTATAAAAATATCCATATCTGCTTACCTCTTATATGGGTGAATCACCTTTTTACCACCTCCTTTGAGAAATGACGGATTTAATATCTGCTCTAGCTAAGCAACCAAGGTGTGTGCAACACAGAAAGGTGTGAACAGAGATTTCTTTGAAATAAAACTGCTTTGTAGAACAGAAAATATTTGAACATAAATTTCAAAGGCTTGTTCCAGCAGATAATGATTTTGGGCTTTGCAGGCACAGTCTACTAGTAATCAGTATTGTTAACTGAACACAGTATGATGTAGATATATGGAACTGAAAATAGGCAAAATTCGGACGGGTCTCTAGTTAAAGTATGGTAAGACTTTTCTCTATATTCTTCTGCTTTTTAAAATTGAATACATATTGTTTTAAATATTGGTAGAGGGTGAGAAACAGAAAAGTTGGTTCCTAAATATTATATAACTTTTTAGATAAAAAGCATAATTTAACAAGACAATCAAATTCAATCTTACAGAAATTTGGAAAACCCAGCAAAATTCTCTAATGTCTTTAAATTCCAATGTCTCTCAAGATAACAGAATTTGAGTTTAAACTCTAATTTTCAGCCCAATAAACTATATTATTTTGAACTTCAGCTATACTTTTCAGGTTAAATACCTACCTTTGGAAAACAATAAGTTCTTAATTTAATAAGAAAGAGATTTATCATTCCCGATATTTCAATTCCTAAAGCAAGTATTTGGATTTAAATGCCTGATATAAACTTTATGTGAAAACTAGGGAAACTGAACAGACATGTTCAGTGTTCCACGTCTTCGTAAGGATGTAGCAAGATTGCTATGATTGTTCAGACTAGGGAGAGCAGTGGATATTGTCTGCCCTGACTTCAACAAGGTTTTTGGCACTGTCTCTTAGGAAATCCTCACAGACAAACTCAGGAAGTGTGGGTTGGATGAATGGACAGTGGAACGGATTGAAAACTAGCTAAGTGTCAGATCCCAGAGGATAGTGATCATTGGTACAGAGTCTAGTTGGAGGCCTGTCACTAGTGGTATCCCCCATGGTACTATACAGGTTCTAGTATTGTTTAACTTCTTAATCAGTGACTTGGATGAAGGGGTAGATGCTTCCTCATCAAGTTCACTGATGATACAAAGCTGAGAGGAGCAGCTGATACCTCAGAGCATTGTGTGGCCCTTCAGAGGGACCTTGAGAGATTGAAGACATGGGCAGAGAAGAACCATCTGAAATTTACAAGGGCAAATGCAGGGTTCTGCACCTGGGGAGGAAGGTGTGCCCTGGGGCCAGGAAGGCCGATGATATCCCAGGATGTATTAGGAAGAGCATTGCCAGCAGGTCAAGGGAGGGGATCCTGCCCCTCACTCAGCCCTGCTGAGGCCCCATTTGGAGCCCTGCGTGGACTTCTTGGGTCCTCAGGACAAGAGAGACATGGAGTTCCTGAAGCAGATCCAGTGCAGAGCTACTGAGTCAGTCAAGGGTCTGGAGAGTCTCCCTTAGGACAAAAGGCTGAGGAAGCTGGTCTATTCAACCTGGAGAGGAGGCAACTGAGGGAATCTCATTAATGTGTATAAATATCTAAAGGCTAGGTGTCAAGAGGATGGAGCCAGGCTCTTCTCAGTGGTGCCAACCAATAGAACAATAGGCAATGGGCGGAAATTGATCCACAGGAAGTTCCGCCTAAACATGAGGAAGAATTTCTTTATTGTGCTAATGACTGCATACTGGAGCAGATTGCCTCACTGGAAATATTGTACTGGAGTACAGTGTTCTCTAGGATGACCCTGTTTGAGCAGGGAGATTATATCAGGTAACCCACCATGGCCCCTTCCATTCTGTGATTCTGTGATTCCGTGATTCTGACTATGCTACTTCTATTGCAATCTTAATGCACATTAAAATATTTGTAAAAGGCTTGTGACTGAAGATTAAGTAGTCAATATTTCTCAGTGCTTTTCTTGTTGAACCAGTGGTAGCCAATGTGATTGTGGTTTTTTTTCCTGTAACTAATAAATGCATTCATGAGAACAGTAATTTTGCTGCTTTTATTTTCTGGCTGCTTTGTTCTTCGCTGCATTTCTATCACTGCTTATAAAGCAAAAAGATTTCACATGCTACTGAAGTTGAGGACTGAACTTTTTTCCCTGAAAGAAAAAAGTTAGGAAGCTGCAGGAGATGACATTTTTCACCTTGGAGAAATTCTGTTGCCTAAATTAAGTTTTCAGATGGAAATAGTTCAGTTTCACCAATAAAGATATACTACTACTCACATCCTAAATGGTTGTTAATACAACTGTGTTTTATTGAGGAGCCTCTTTTTTTAACTGTATAATACTAAGTTCAAATACTAGATGTAGCCAATTCATTTGGAATCAAATCAAATACTTTTATGTGGTATCTTATCCAGGTACCTCTAAGAACAAATTTCAAAATTGAAAGGGGAGGGAATAGTCACATTTCTTTGACTATTTTCCTCTAGGCCCTTGCATCTGACATGGAATCAGTGAAACTGAGAGCATAACATTGGGAGTTCACAGTCCATGGCAATCTCTGTTAGGTTTCCTGGCAAAGCTATGTGTGCAATGACAGTGGGTGCTGGCCACTCTCTTCTGAGCAAGAAATGAACTCTCATGCTGAGTATGTGCAGGAGAGGAAAACCTGTAATCCCCAAAATGTGGCAGCATTTGATGACCTCAGCACTGAGGAACCTTCCTGAGAAATGGACAGCACAGCAGATATCTCTCCAAATCATCTGCCAAGTGGGCAGAAAATTAGCTTGAGAGAAAGGAGCTTTCTTGCTCCATGTACAGGAGAGATAGTTATAATTTTTATTTATTTCCACTGTCTTTAGCCTTGTCGGCTTATTCCCCCCCACCTCAGTCTAACTTTCGCCTTCACTTCATATTCTAATAAGACCCGGCAATTGAACTGAGAAACCTGTTCTTTGGAGGACTTGTAATGAGAAAATCTTAGGCAAATCCACGAAAGAGTTCCAGCCAGTTCAGAGTCTTGTCATCTCTACATAACACAGGGTTATTTGTGACCAAACTTGAACAGTTTGGTGACTCTTAAATTTCAGGGAAACATGTCTGACTTGTATGCAATTTCTGTTCTCATTTAACAAAGTTACCTGACTTTCATTCAGGTATGCCAAGATGCTTTCAGCTTGGTGGATGTAATGTGAACTTGCACTTCTGTGCAGATGTAGTGTAGAAATAGTGCCTATTTCCAGGACATTAAAGAATATTTTTCCTCTTAAATTTGACAAAGATTTGTGGGTGAAAATATACTTTTTTCTTTTCAATGCCTGGAGTTATGAATCACATGGGGCCACTGCATTGAACATTGGAGTAAAGTTGATTTGACAGTCAGCTGCAAGGGAAAATACAGTGGTCAAAATACTGTACTGTGTTCATTTTTATAGCCACAGTTTTTACCTCCTCCAATCAGCAGTGACACCCTGAGGGAGTTCTTCTTGAGGAAAAAGTCATGCTCTTTGAGGTCTTATTATCTAGAATTAACTTTAAGTCGAAACAAGATACCTGCCGCATGATGCTCTTGAAAGTTCTCTATGTATTCATGTGAGAATAAAACAGTTCATTAATTCAGCCTTGTTACTCTTTGTTAAATCACTGCCTGAACAGTACCTGCAGAACACTGTGTTTCAAATTAACTTTCAGAATTTTGAGTAGAGATCCCACAAAGCATTGCTCAGATGTTAATCTGCATGTGTGTGGAGATTAATTCTTTTTCTTGCTGTACAGATAATCTTTCATGGAAAGTACAGAAACTACAGATTTTACTTATTTTTAAGCCTAATTCATACAACTCTTCCCACTTTGCTGTAACATCCATCTTGCTGCTTTATGGTGCCACTTACAAAGTGCTAGCACGTATTGTAAAGGAAACATCAGTCAGTGCTGCAGTATTTGCAATGCTTTCTCTGAACATGTTCCTGTGAATATATCTCAAGCCATGAAGTGAACTGTGCAGAAGAGTGTTTGTGTGTGCAAGGATGTATGCAGCTTAATCTAAGCAGATGTTTATCCTTGGGTATTCTGGAGTGGCATAAACTGCTACTTTGGGGCTCTACTAAACAGCACTCAAGAGAGGCTGTAAGTGCTGCTGGCCTAATGGGCTGAGTGTTTAACAGCATTGCTCTGGACATAAAGCCACTGACCCAGTCATCTTCTCAGATGTTTGACAGCAAATGGGTACCACCAGCTCTGTCCAGGATATTGTTACCAATAATAATTTCTCTGTCACTGGACATCACTGAGAAGAGTCTACCTCCCTCTTTCTCAATCCCAACTGTCATTTGTTCAAATTGGTAACATCCCCCTGACTCTGCTTTTCTCCAGGCTCAACAGTCCCAACCCTCTCAGTCTTTCCTCCTACAGAAGATGCTTCAGTCCTATAGTCATCTTTGTGGCCCTTTGCCAGACTTGCCCTAGTAGGTCCATGTCTCTCTTGTTCTGAGGAGGCCAGAATTGGACCCTGCACTCTGTGTGTGGCCCTACCAGTGCTGAGCAAAGAGGGGGAATCACCTCTCTCAACCTGCTAAAAATGGCTGCTGGCCCTCTTTTCTATGAGGATGAGGCTCAGTTTGAGGTTAATAGACCTATTGCAATAAATGTGGTGGAGATGTGAGGTTCCACAAAAGTGTTAATATTCATAGTTATAAATGTAGACAAGACTTGCCAGATTAGAATACCAGAGCAGCTGCCATGAAAAGCCCACTGATGCCTATCTTTCCTTACTTCTTTCCCACATACTTCAGTCTTACAGGATCATCAGTATAAAGTCTAATGATCTGTGATGCTGAAAACCCTTCCTGATGGAATATTCGCATTTGTCCCCTGTTACAATTTCCTTGATCGGGGCAGGAAGGAGTAAAAATCCATTTGCTTTCACAGTTATATGGCTCTTAAAGAAAATTTCAAGTCCATCCTCCTGCCTAGAGCAATTCTTCATAGATGTGTCATTCCTGATGTGCTTTTCTAATATTTTTGTAAAGACTTCCAAAGACGAAGACAGGAACATTTCCCCAGGCAATCTTTGCTATTGGTTCTCCAAAACAGTTATGGTTACTGAGGTCCAGCATTTAATGAGATTCTTCTTTGACACATCTTAGGCCCATTACTGTCTTTTCTATTAATACCCCTTCCTTGACATCAGACATGTTAATGTGCTTGTTTATTCTAAAAACATATGTTTATGTTTTATGTTCTCTTCCTTGATACTTCATTTAAGATAAACTGTAGACAGGATCCTAAGTAGCTCTGAACTGATAGGCCCAGTGTTCCACCATGCTCATAGTACCTACTTAGGCAATACCATCTGAAACACGTGTCAGACCATACCATATAAGGTATGTAAAAGAGAATTCGCCCTCAGTGTGTGAAAAAGGAAACAAAGGAAAAAAATGCATTCAGTATTTCAAATCTGTTTCAAATCTGATTGAAGAGCTGAAGCAAATCATGAGGGTATGGACTTAGACATGAATTGCTGTCTTTAAGACTCATATGTGAATTTTGGAAATGAGAAATGGGATGGAAGACATGAAGTATTAGGTGAGCACCACAAAGTGCTAGCAAGATTATGGGGGCTTGAGCCCTTGGATTACAGAATCTGGGAAAAAGATCATGGGATGGGAAGGAAGATGAGAGAGAAGGCTTTTTTAGCAAGTAAGAAGTGAAAACATCATTGTGCAATGAAATAATGTAATAGATATATTTTAAAATAAACTTCTACTTTCACTATTTGCAAATATTGCTCTTGCTCTAGACTGAGCTATCTGTACATAAATATGTGCACCCTTTCATCAGCTAGACTTCTAAATGATGACTATTCCTGAAAGGAAAGCTCCCGTTTCTGCAGTTGCCATTACTACAATTATATTTTTATATGTGTATAAATAGATATTTGTGTGTTCTGTAGGTTATATGATTTAGGAAATAACCTTGAAGATTTAAGAATGTGACTAATTGTACTTCAAGAGAAATTATGCTGAAATAAGGATTGCAGCTTATTTCACGAGTGTTATTTCCAAAGACCAGACTAAAGTGTCAGACAGAGTTATTTCAAATATTCAAGAAGTCTCCACCATATGGAAGGTTGTGTCTGTGGGAGTACACTTCAAGAGAAGAAGAAGAACAGGTATGTAGATTGAACACAAATAGAGCATAAGTCTTCAAAGGAAAAAATTTCATCCCATATTTTGGAACTAAGACAACTCTTCAAGGATTCTAATTCCAAGAATAACTCTTATCCTAGAAGTTTTTGTGTCCAGAAGCCAATGTTTTAGACAACCTGAAGCTCTTTCATGTTGTGGAAATATCACTTTTTCTAAAGCAAACACGAAGAAAGGGAAAGTTCTGATTCTAACAAAGAGGTACAGAATGGCACAATGAGACAATATGACAGTGGTGACAACAGAGCAGACATTGCTTTTCACAAACACCAAGCCTGACCTTTACTGTTGCCTCTGTTGATTTTGCACTTGACAGCAGAGGGACAGTATGTCATGAACAAAATTGCTCCTGGCTTTATAAAAACTATGTTGGAAAGCAGGGACTTTGCAAAAGAACTAGAACTGTTTCACATTATGCATACATGAATTCAAATCATGCAAGTAGAGCAATTAGAAGACCTAATCCAGACAGCTGAAAAGCTGTATCTTAACCATGCAGTTCTAGCTGAGGTATTCCAGTCAATAAGCTTTTAGCTAGAGGCAACTGTGCCTCAAAACAACACATTTTTCAAAATTAGTTTTGAAAAATAGGCCCTTGGGAAATACTTTTTTAGATACTTCATGATTTAAATAAGGCAACTTGGAACATCTACTGCCCCAAGATTTGCCAATACTCAGTGAAGACAGAGCTGCTCTATTTAAGGAACTGGAGCCTTTGGCATATTATATGAGTTATACATAATTTAACCTTTTAGTAGTATATTTTGAATCATTCATATAAAAATATCTCTATAGTCACTGCAGAGTAGTCACGTTACTTCTAAAGCCATCTTTGGATCTCTTTTTTATTCTGTTTTCTGTAGACACTAATTTTAAAGTCATTATAGAATACCCCATTTGAAATCCGTGGTAGGATTGTTTTCACCAAATCATTACACCTTTCCTGGAAATTTTGGTTCTGGGATAAGATGGACAGGTTTCCACAGTAAATCTTATACATTTACCAGAAAGACCTGAGTAAGGATCATTGAAGGCAGAGGCAAACAAAGAGAAGAAAAACAAACTTCCATGAAATTTGTAAAATTCGGTAAAATTTTATAACCAGTTAAATGGGGAGACTAGAGACTATCCAGTACTTGTTCTCCCTCTGCAGACCATTATTTGGTTTATATATTCTAATACTGTTTAGTGAGATTTGTTTCCTAAAGTTGGGGTTTATATGCTACAGGAGGTGTTCATACTAACATTTGAACTCAGATCAGGAGCTTACTTTTGAAGCCAATTTACCAACTGCCACTGCTTGCTGTGCTTTGCCACTGCCTGTGCTGCATTCCTCTAAGAGGTGACTAAGTCAGAACATGCACACTTAATGCACTCTAACTATTAAGACTAGTCTAACATGACATCACATTAGACTTACCCTAAAATAAAATCTTTTGACATGCGTATGAGGTGGATGTCTGCACTAGCTCCTTTCTTCTACAGAGCTGCTTAAGTTGAGCTATAAAGTACAGAATCTACAAGTAATGTAGATATAACCAGTTTGTCTAAATAAATAATCCCCATAGAATATCTATACCTCTATACACTTAACATTTATAACAGTATGAAATTATTATTAGTTCTAGAAGGGATTTCCTTAGTAGGGAGATAAAGAAATTCTTCATGAATGAAGCACTGTAGGCACACAGAGAACATGATTTTGCTGTTAAAGAAGCTTTAAACACAAAATAAAAGAACATCCATTTGTACTAGACATAAAGATGAGAGCTGAAAGTATTCTGAATGGCATTTACTGAAGAGGCAAATAATAGGACTGTGTTTACTTCTCTAAATTCAAATATGCTTTCAAGGGAAAGAAATGTAGGAAATAATAAATAACAACCAGTTATTTGTTAATGTATTCCATATATACATATTTTTATATACCTCACCACTCTCTGATTTCATTGGGTCTACAAACTCAGTATTGCATATCAGTGAATGGCAAAAGTTGAAGTGCCTAGAAAAAAACTTAACAGCAAAACCATTCAAAATTCATCACAGGAAATAGAGTTTTACCTTAAGAGAGGAAGTGGATTAGGCATAAATTTGCAGAAATAAGTCTGCCTTAGTCATGACATAATCACTTACGCACCTTGAATGAAACTCTCTGAGATACTGTAACTTAGCATGTTAAGTTTACTCTTCCAGATCAAATATGAGAATTTACTAGTTAATGCCATTCAGCATCTTGAAAAAATACACAGGACTTATTTGCTATCTTGCAAATTAGGAATTCCAACTATATTTGCGTGATTCAGTGGGCTTTTTCAATATCTAATGAACTTAAAGGACTTATTTCTCATTATTTATCTGTCACACCTCCAAATCTACTAGCATTATTGGATCTTAAACACATCTCAGACATACAAAAGTATCTTTCCTAAAACCGTAAAGGAATGTTCGTTCATGCATGAACCTTCCCTGAACATCCTGCTACGGGTTCCCTGTCATTGCTCTCTGTCTCCTGCATTGACTAAGCTGTTACGGCTGCTCCAGCTGGCAGCACACAAGGGGTCAGCATCTGCTCCCCTTATTTGATTCTCTGGTCTCATTGTTTACTGAAGCAGTAAGGACCAGCTTTAGGGAAATCTTCATTGCTGAAGGAAAGCTTTCCCATCCCTCGCCAGCAAGTCATGATAAAACATGGTCACAAGGAAATTGGAGTACCTGACAGAATGAAGTCTAAAATTTTGGATATGGAAAAAAATGCAAAACACTGGATGACTTTCAATGTAAAAGTCAATCCAGATGTTACAATTAAAGGACTGAAATCAATTATATAGCACTAGGTATAAAATATAGAATCAAAGGGTAAAAGCCAGAAAATTCAGGGGTTGAGATAAAGACGGTTTAACAGGGAAAGCAAAAGTTACACACAAGTAAAGCAAAACAAGGAATTAATTCAGTGCTTCCCAGGGGCAGGCAGGTGTTCAGCCATCCCAGGAGAGTAGGGCCCCATCATGCACAACAATTACTTAGGAAGACAAACACCATCACTCCAAACACCCTCCCCACTTCCTCCTTCTTCTCCCCAGCTTATATACTGAGCATCATATCATATGATATATGACCCTTTGGTCAGTTGGGGTCACCTGTCCCAGCTGTGTCTCCTTTCAGCCTCACATGTTTTCCATACTGCCACCAGTGTGGCAGCATGGAAAGCAGAAAAGGCCTTGACTCAGAAAAGGCCCTGCTCAGCAATAACAAACACATCTCTGTATTACCAACACTGTTTCCAGCAAAAATCTAAAACCTAGCCCCATACTAGCCACTGTGGAGAAAAAAAAATAACTCTACCCCAGCCAAAATCAGCACAGAATGTGAGATATTTGTAGTTGCTAGCATGAGAGGTAGAAAAACATTTTAAAAAATGGGATTTCAGCAGAGCTTTTCACTTGGATGTGGTCCATTTGAGTACTGTTGGATTATGTGATAAAGCTCATCTGCATACCAACAGGGGAGCAGACAGACAATGACAGGAGGGAAAGACCAAATAAACCCCTGCTGGGCTACTCCCAGGCAGATCACCTGGGCCATCAGCCCATCTGCAGAAGCCCAGAAGAATGCAGGGATACGTGGGAAACACAAATGAAGGCCTTCCAAGGAATGACTGCCTTGTCCACCACCCAGGTCTGTCCAAGGGGAGACACCATCTCCAGCAACCAGGTGGGAAACCAGTCACACACACACACACACACACACACACACACACACACACACACACACACACACACACACACACACACATATACATATTCTCACAAGTGGGCCTCCATCGTGCCTAGCCCCAGAGGGAAGCAGGATGAGGCCATTACTGTTGTCTACGTCCCTGTGGGTACTCTGAGTTTCTCCCTGTGATCTGTGTGCACAGCCGTGTTGACATGTATATACACAGGGTATATGTGGGCTTTATTGTGTGTGTCTCCTGGGAACACATCTTCAGTATCAATACAGGTAGACTGGAGGACATGGAGCAGCAGCAGCCTTACTCCTCTTGGATCCAGCATGATACATACACCTCTAAAAAATACCTTTACTAATTTCTGCTGATAGCAATATGAAAGTTAGATAATGAGTAGTTAGACTTCACTCTAAGGTATTATTCATGCAAAATATTCATTACAATTTAAAACCTGATATATTTGTTTCGTATAAGATAATTTCTCATCTTGGAAAAAAATATTTTAAAATATTAAAAAAAAAAGGCTCCTTGATCATTACCTTTCAGGAGAGGGCCAAGGAAACAGAAAGGAGGTATGGCTCTTTAGTTAGATTTTGTAGTTCAGTTTGGCATGCGGGAGTAAAGCTGCTCTACCTTTGGACAACAAGATTTATTTGAAGAAACAATAATGCAAAAGTATATTGTTGGAGGGTAATTCCTGAAAATATACAATATGCTCAACTTACATCTCAATGAAAGAGCAAGGGAAAATCAGGCTGATTTCAAAACTTAGGAAGGAGTGATACCCCAGAGAAGATGGCTAAAGAATGCAATCACTGACACTTACCCTTACTTACCATATTACAGTAAATTCTGGTTCCAGCTATACTGAGGAATGCAGCTGAATGTTTCCATCAATCAGATATTCAGGAATTTTGTCATATCAAAATGGTTGTGGAGGAATATATACACTACATCCACTAAATATGTAGGTCAGTATATACAGTCTCTTTACATAAGTTTTTTTCAAATACATAATATCAATTTTATTACATAAGCTATACACTATGGTGGTAAAATCACCTTTATGACATAGACATTGAGAGCTTGTAAAGAAGTAGCACATTTAAAGTAATTAAAGTTTACTCTTTTGTGTCTTCCTGTTAGCAGAGATAAAATAAGGACAGATAGCAGCATGATGGATTGAGAAAACAATCCGTCATATCTGGAAACCTATTTTACCTTAAACTTTATTGATGAAGTCACTTCAGCTTCACCGGTAATCAAAAATGAGCACATGTAGAGAAATTAAGAATAGTTTTGCGGTAAAGATTAAATAAGTGGGTAAGTGTTTTCAAGACAGGTGTTCAAATTGCTTCTGAACTCCTCAGTATGGATTGACTGCTTACAGGAGTCTGTAATAAAATGATCTTAGAGTGCCTATACTGTCTGAAATTGGACATGAAATGGAGGCCTGGAGCATGGTGTTTTATCAGCATTGCAAGGCACAGCTCTGTCTCTCGAAGCTGGCAATTATTTTTAGGTACCATTGCGCATATTAAGGGATTTTTAGTTTTGTAAAAAGTACAAGCAGGGAAAATCAGGCTCTGAGGATTTTCTGTCGACTGAAGTGTATAATGTCTGGATATGCTGATATATAACATCTACCTCCTGACAGTGACCTTGTATTTAACATGAGAGATGAAAATGTGATAGCAGGTGGAAAGTGCAAATTAACATTTTCTTTCAAAATTGCTTTTTTGAGAAGGATCAATTAGGTTAAACTGTAATAAAAGTGTAGCTATGATAGATTTCACTTAAGTCAAATGAATAATATGGTTGGTGTAAGAGAAGATGATCTTAATACATGCACGACTATATATTACCAAATGGAGTTAACCAAATGTATTGAAAATGGATGAGAAATAAATAATAAAAAATAATACGTAAAATACGAGGGAAAGCAATACCATGGTACTGGCGTCTGCAGATGGAAGAACAGAAGAGATTCTGATGGTAGTCCTGAAATGGATTGAGCAGAATTTATATTATGTGCTACTACTTGTCCATAATTTCACCTGTTTTCCATGTCTGGTTTCAAATTCTTCCTATGTATTATGTGTTTGCCTACTGATTTCTGGCAGAAGTTACATGAGAAGAGGGTATAGTTGGTTCATCCCCACATGAGATAGATTTTGAAAAAAGAGGGAAATATTATTAACTTGGAGTTCAAGGAGAAAAGGAAGAGAGAAAGAATAGATGGTAAGTTTGAAACTTGAAATAGCAAAAAAGGGGAACAGAACTAAAGG
Source organism: Cephalopterus ornatus (assembly GCA_013396775.1). Taxonomy (NCBI): domain Eukaryota; kingdom Metazoa; phylum Chordata; class Aves; order Passeriformes; family Cotingidae; genus Cephalopterus; species Cephalopterus ornatus. The sequence continues at coordinate 18,909 of VZRE01015474.1, forward strand.
ATTAAGGTTTTTCTTACAATTGCTCGTCATTGTATCTTGTAAAATAAATCATTTTAGGACTCATGTTGTACCAGATCTCCACATCACAATTTCACAGTAAGAACAGAATCACTCTATTTTTTCATGATGGAAATCTATTTACATCCCCCAAAATGCCTAAGTCAAAACACGGAAAATAGATGGCAAGTTGGAATATTTCTGGATAAAAATCAATGACATTATACTGTGTAATACAGAAGTTTTTATCATTACCTATTTCTGAACATCCATAAATACTGAAATTGAAGGACTTGTGCCCATCTTAGATAATTTTGGTCAGCTGCGGACTGCAGGCAAATCTCTAACTTTCCAGGTGTTGTCATGAACCTTGCAAATGATAAAAAATTCTCAGGGTTCTTTCATCTCCTGTATCATTTTTTTGCTAGAAGCATGCCCTTCAGAAATGGTACAATATCAACATGATTGCTTTTATTGTTTATACTGTAACCTTTACATTTTTAGATATGTTTATTGGTATTGCTTACATATGTCGTTATATACCCAGGGATATTTCATGTTGAAGGGTTATTGCATATGAATTATTTTACCTTGTGGTAAATCTGTCTCATGCTTGAGATGTCTTTAGCTTTAGAACAAGTCTTTTTTTGGCCAATATTAGGATAATAGTAATCAGAAAGGATGCATGTTATTACAATGCTTTCATAAGCACAACCAGACCCCCTTGTGTTAAATCTATTTGTCCCATTGCTTATTTAATGCAGTTATATAAACCCATATTTGGTTCCATGGAGCGTATTAGCACTTTATTGCATTAACTTATGATTTTCCAAGCTTGAGCAGGCCCAGCCTAGGAATCTGAGAAGTTTTTTTAATGGATCTGTATTATAAAAAAAATAGCAAAAGCCTGTATCTCCTTGTTTAAAGGTGCTTAATTACACTACTATATTAGGGGAGTCAATTTTTTAATAAGTATCTTGCCAGTTAAAGTTTTACCTTTGTGTATATATTGTGTGTATATATATATATCTATATACACACAGGCGAAGTCGTTGCATTTTTTTTTTTACTGTGCATAAATGAAAACTCCACACTTTTTTAATCTGTTTTCTCCACATAATTTAATCCGCAAAGATCCTGTCTGATCTGCAGAAGCTCATGCACCTGTCACATCAAATCGTTTTTGTCTGGTATTTTGTTGTTGTTGTTTTTTTAATAACATGAATACCCCTGATAAATGCATTACAAAAATGAATACAGGAAGGGCTATTCATTTCCACTCCTACATCCCAGGGTGATAAGTACTTTGATATCAAACTTGAATTCTTTTTTTTTTCCTCTACCAAATGCTTTCATATTACTGAACCTGATATGTTTGTACATTGGGAGACCAAAAGACTTGTTGATCCTGTTAATGCGTTGTTTCTTGGGATTTGAAAGGTCTTTAAACATGTCCTGCAAAATATAGTATTATTTTGTTTATTTGAATTAAATCTGTGTAAGTAAAATAGTTGTTAATGATGAGCTTTAACAATGGAAAAGCGGTAAATGATTTTGATCAATGTTCATAAGCCCCTAGAAGTTTTTGGACACTTGTTCAAGTTTAAATTCTGTGATTACGAACTGGGAAGCTCTCACAAGAAAAGGTGGTGCTACATGCCTGAAGCCATTCCTCTTTGAGCTAAACTGCTCCCAGCAAGAAGCACTCTCTAATGAGCATTTCTGTTCCTGAAACACGACTCTGTAACATTCTGGTTTTTTCCTGAGTAGCGCAGGGTTTCCACTTTCATGGGAATTTGAAGCTAAATTTCCAGAACAATTTTGGAAAGACAGAATTGTGAAGGGACATAATCCTAGAGAAAAGGACCAAAATTTGTGTCTGAATACCTGAGGTGGTAGGTAGGAATTTCCAGGTTACTGAATTGAATAAAAGCTGTTAGCCCTAATATATTTTCTTTAATCTTATCTAATCTTAGCTTTTTCCTGTCATATTTTAAATGCATGTATGATATGTAAGCAAATGGGAAAATTGGAGGGGAAGGGTGTATTTTTTTTTAGGCTTCGAGGGCAATGAAAAAAAAAACACATTATGTTTTCAGATAATGAAGTTGCAAGATGTTTCTGTATAATCAAGTTCTGATCACGTGTCTTTGTCCTTCACTGTGTCCCTAGATTCCTTGTAGGATATGGGCATCTTTGAACATTTCTTGAATCTTCTTCTAAATCTCTCTCCCTGTTCTTGCCTTTATATTGGCGCTATATCAATTCCTATGTCATTCCTAAGTTTCAGACATTCAAACACTGAGCAGGGGTTATTTAGTTTCTGTTTTAACAAAGACACTCTCAAAAATTTCCTTTTACACTTAAATAAATATGTGGAATATATTGTGTGTTCTTGAAGGAACGAAGAAGAAAAAAATAAAAAAAAAACCAAAAAGAGGAGCCATAGTGAAGCACTGGGAGTGCTTCTGTTCTTTGTTACTCTAGCCCATACCAGAGGTAGCACCATCTCACAAGTCAAAGATGTTAGGCTTGCCTCAGCTGATTGTTTGGTGCATGGAGCCACTGAAAGTCCAGCTTATCCATGACACCTGTGAATTTGCTGCATGCAAGAGCAGTCACAGGGAGGGGCAACAGAGGTAAACATACAGTTGCTGATGTGACATCTATCTGACTTCATCCTGTTTTACTATGGAGCTGCTTTACTATGGAGCTAAAGGTGCTTTTTGGAGGTAAGACATTTTTTGATGGAAAAGAAGCTGGAAAATTCCCATGAAATTTTGCTCAGAGTCAAGCTGTCTTTAGCAGAGAAATTTAGTAAGGGTCCTGAGAAAAAGCAGAGACAAAATTAATAAATGATAATGTAATATAAAACCTACAAATACCACATAAATACAATACATAAAGATATAGAAGTCCCCAAATCCTCCATAACTAGACATTTAGGCAGCTTTTCCTTACTACAAAGTCTACTCATGTAGTTTATACACATTTTATTTAATGAGTCTTCTGTAGTTTGAGAAGTGAGATTCTTCTCATGTCTTCATTTGGAAGGGACTATGTCCAGTTACCAAAATGCCATTAAAATTTCATGTTTGCCTAAGTACCCCAAGTATAAATAATTCACATTACTTCATTTTCCTTTTATTGAAATTCCTACTAGACTTGCTACTTCTGAGAGTTTAGGCTTCAAAACAAGTTCAGATCAGGAATTGCTGCGTTTAATTGCTCTTTGATGGCCTCTGCTGTCCAGGTGTAGAAATAGGCGAATTAGAAGCAATGTTAGTGAGTGAATCGGCACAGGGATGTGCGGTATGTATGTGTTTTGCTCGTCCTCTCTCTACTGCAGAATAGGGGTGACATTAGATAAACCAATAGCAGTAGTATCATAGAAATTGAGGGAAAACTCTGAGTTAATCCCACTAACCTGCCTGTCTGTGCATCAGATCCAAATGTAGATGCAGCGTTTACACAAAGCCAAACCACGCAAATGATACTCAAAGTTTCGGTTCTCTAAGGCAATTGGTGTCTCACTTTCCACCAGCAATAAAAGTAATTAAGAGGATTATCGCCATTCTCAGGAGCGTTAGCTGTTCCACAGATTTTTATTTGGTAATAAACTGATACAGTTAATTTGTACATAGTATCTCTGCACGTTGAAGAGTGCACTGAAGTTAAAGCGTTACTGATACATTTAGCATGGCCTCCCAGACTGGGGTCCTTTTTTTCCTGGCTTGCTACTCATATCATGAGTTGGAAAGGACCCACAAGGATCACCAGGTGCAACTCCTGCCCCTGCACAGGACAACCCCAAAAATCACACCATGTGTCTGAGAATGTTGTCCGATAAATAACAACTTATTTAACTTCATTCAATGTGTGTTCCTCTTGTCTGGCCTTGACATTTTGTCCACACTTTTTTCTTCCATTCGGAATCAAAAGAGGGATTAGAAGAACTCTGATAAAGTTTTCAACATTTAGATTTAAGTGCCTTGTAATGGCTTAAAATGCTGTACTTCAGGGAGAAAAGCAGATTTCAGTTCTAGGTTTTTAAACACAATATAAAGTGTGTGCATTCACAAATCCTGTAATGTTAAGATGGAAGTGAAAATATTTTTTGCTAGTCTAACATTTACCTGCATCCTTTTAGCTCAGCTAAGGACTATTAAAGAGCAGATTCATCAGACAGTACAAAAATATTTTTCTGTTCACTGAAGAGCCGCACAGAAATTGTTTCTAGACCAATTCCATTGCTTATGAGGGAAATACTGGTCTCTTTAGTATAGTTTAAAAGAATATTTTACATTAAAATAACAGTCTTAACTTCCAAATGTTCGAATGTTTTAATTTTTTGTGTGTGTTATTTTGGTTTTTCTTTAATGGTGTTTTTTGGAGAGTTTTTAATTATTATTATTTTTTTTCTGGGTTTTTTTTTTTTTGGCAGCTTTTTTGGTTGGTTTGTTGGTCCTTTTTTGGGGTTTTGTTTTTTGGGGTTTTTTTTTTTGTTTGTTTGTTTGTTTGGGAATTTTTTTGTGTGTGTGTGTGTCTGGAAGACCTAGAGCAACATTGCAACATTTGCTTTAGTAAGTATATTTCATTTCAGTTAACATGTAACAGGTGGTGTGTATGGGTATGGAGTTTAATCAAAAAAAAAAAAAAGAAGAAAGAAAAGATAAGCAAAGACCAAAACAAACCTTCTCATCATGCACCTGCTGTCATTGATTGACTCTGTTGATTGCCTCTGTTGTTAACATGCGCCCTCTGTTCTTGTTTGAGTCTGCTCTTGATTGAGTCTGTTCTTGCAGTCCTTGCTCACATTGATATTGTCATTTGTTCATCTAAGGAACAGCAATGCACTAAGGATTACTTGTGTGTTTGCCACTGGGAGAAACATCTCATCTGAGGAAGGACTTACTTTCCAATCCTTCTCTCATGGGGAATTGGATGTTTCAAGCTTAATAATTTTGGTCGGATTAGCAGTTCAGGTGTTCAGATCAATGGTTTAAAGGAAGCCCATTTTTCAGAAAGTATTGAAAATGTGAACTCTGGGAGTTTTTTCCAAGGGCACAAATGTGTGGCCAAAATTATAACAAGTGGAATTGCTGCTTACTTGTTTTGGGGGGTTGTATTTTATTTTAAAGCCAACAATTTTTTGGCCAGCAGTCTCTGTCACATGCATAGGAGAAAGAAGAAAGAAATCTCCTAGTGAGAGAGTTTGCTTTTTTGTTTATGTGTGTTTATCCAACATAAACCCCTCAAATTGTAACAGATTACACACTGATGCTACTAGAAGTGCATTTAATTCTGTTTTTGTTTTCCAACTCAATAGTATGTGGAGCAGTACTGGACTACGGTAACAGAGTCAGATCATCTGCAGAACTGTTAGGTGTATTTTGGTAATAATGAGATTCCTAGGTTTCTGACTCCTATGAAAAATGGTTTCAAAGATCTGTTACAGATAGTACAGACCTGCAAATTTTGAAAGACGGGGATTTTGAGAGGGTTGGATCTGACACATCCGAATCCTGTTTTACCCTACAGTATACTAAAAATGTGAATTTTGCCAGCTATTTTTAACCCTTCTCTCCCCCCAGTTTGAAAGTGTTCCCTTATATTGAATAATTTCTCCTCTGATTAGTCATCTATATTTCCAGCTCACCCAGGCTGCTTTATGAGCCTAATGAACGCATTGTTAATTTTATATTCTTACCAAAAGGAACTAGCCATGATGACTGCAAGCTCAAACAGCTTGAAGGGAGCTTCTTTTGTGTTCCCAGTTAATTAAGAGATCTAGTAGATTTTACAAGTTTCACTCATTTGGCAGGAAAAGCTTTCATTTTGCATGAATTTGAAGTTTCTTCTTGAACAACTTATTTTTCTGTGTCCCTGAGACATTTTTTCACATTCCTATTCCTTTGAAATCTTTCATACAAACTGACATTGCTTGACAGCCCTGGATCCTTTACTCTGTCTCATCCACAAGCACAAGTAACTTTGCCTCTGATGAGAAGGAAACCTATTTTTACTTGCATTACTTTAAAAAAAAAATCCTAAACTGATCATCTGAAGTTAAGATTTACTTCATTTGTGGAAATTATCATATAATGATAAAGATCTTTAGCAGCAGAGACTCTTAAATTGAGTTACCTTATTATAAGTGAGCAGTAATTTCATTGAAACTAGTATTATTTCTGATTTAGCTCTACTGCAGCTCTGATATAACTCTGCTGCAGCATTTTGTCTGAAAAGGCCACTAATAAAGCACAACATAACAATGAACCGAGTTCCTTTTAAAACACACTTAAATAAATTCTCTACTGACATCAGTGTAGTCTGCCTGTTGTTACCCACTATGTCATTTTGGGAGGAAAAATCCAGGTCCTATGTGAACCATGACAAAATTTTTATTGGTAAACAATTTTTAGAACTTGATCAGAAAGAGTTTAGTTAGACGAGCTGCAATTATGTTTCATTAAGCATACTGTGGCGCCTACATGCTTCACGTAATTCCACGATGACCTTGTGGAGATTACTCACAAATGTTTGGCAACATCCATGAGGGAGTACTTACTAAGATGTCTTCATTATTTCACTATGGTGGATGTTCCTTTCATCACTGGAGGGATGGAGATACTGTGTATTTCCACAATACACTTGCAAGGCTATATACAAACTGAGTATTATAAACAGTTTTGCTTGCTGTCTCATGACACTGCAAGGCCCTCAAGCCTATGTCCTTCAAGAGAATCACTCTGAATGCAGGACCAGTAAGAAAATAATGCTGATCCATCTCATTTGCCTAAAGGTTGCTATATTCAATAATGCTGATCCATCTTGTTTGCTTAACGGATGCTGTATTCTCAGTAAAAAATATCACAGGGCTGTGGATAGCGCTGAACTTGCTTTAAATATATCCATCCTGTCTCGCATCTGTGCTCACTCAGGGTCAGTGCTGCAATGTCAGTCCAAATGTGAGGAGGCTGGAGCAGAAAGAACATATACACAAACATAGGTTCTACTTCTCGAAATTCAGGTATATTTAACACAATCAAGACTCCACAATAACCTTGAAAATGCCTTTATTTCTTGATGCCTTAATTTAGATTTTAATAAAGATCAATCTTATGGCCAGCACTTTGCTGGGGGACTATTTATATTTTAAGTTCTATGGCAATTTTACTTTGCACATTCCTGCAGTTGTGTTACATTCATTCCCCCAAAATCTACATTCTGGAAATTGTTGGCATGCTAGAAACATGGCAAAAGGAGATTGTTTATTATGCTGATGTATTGTTAAAATTCTAAATTTTACTTTTTTTCTGCTTTTAGGTTTTTTTGAATCAACAGACAGGTAATACATTTTTTTGGGACTACTCTGTAATCCTCCAATAGCATTGTTTGGTTTTATTAACAATTGATGAAGTATTTCTATAGTCAGGCTAGCATTATGAATTTTAACATTGTTTCAGAAATGTTTTCCTGTTTGTTGACATTTTTGGAGCAATCTCGATTGTAAAGATAAATTAATACAGTAATGGCTGAGTTTATTATGAATTAATGAAAGACATGCTCAGAACAATATCCATGCTAATTTTTCATATTCTTACCTTCCCAAAAGTGTTAGTAAGATCTAAATTTACATCATTACATAGTTCTCCACACTCGACACAAATGACCATAATATGCTATTCTTGAATCCTCTTGCAAATAATGTGTATTTATGAATGTAGCACTTTCACATTCAACTGCTTCATGAAGTTCTTCACTTCATAAAACACTAGTGTTTTGCTTCATAAGGCATTTCTTCCCAGTCCATGTGAAAGCAGTCTGCTTTTGTCTACATTATGAGCTGAGGAAGGCTTTGAAAACAGTTTTATGATTTTCCAGGGCCCATCACATGTCTACTTTCTGCACAGCTGTTCACCCACTGTCTCATCTATTGAAAAATCAAGAAATTAATATAGGAAAAATAAATATTTGTATTGAACTCTGCTTGAATTTTTAACTGTATTGAAAATTTTAAAAGTTATTATTGCAATGGTAGTTAGCCATCTCTAAAATTACAAATTCAATTAATTTTAAACAACCATGCTAAACTACTAGTATGCTTTAAATTACATGACCAGGCTTAAAAGGTTAATTAAGGTTAAAACATCCTTATCTATCTGTGCATTTCCTTTATGCCTTGTATGATCCATATACCTTATGTTATCTCGTATTCTCTTAAAAAGTGTTTCTCAAGTTTTGCTGCTGGGTCTTCTTGACTGAGAGATCTGTAAGGATAATTACGGCAGAGGGGTATTGTGGAGGACCAGACCTAAGTATATTTTGTCTCAGACATTCTGAGTACTAAATCAGGAAGGATGAGATCAGAAGGGAGAGGTCCATGGCGAGGGGGCAGAGCTGTTCTGAGGCAACTTCGTGCTTCACCTTCAGACTCATGTTCAGTCCCCCCCCAGCTCACTTCCTGGAGAAGGGGTGGCTGTGCATGCGTGAAAAAAAAGTACAAAAAGTCTGATTTACGTAAGAGGCTAATGTAAAGAGCCCAGGTTAACTATAAAAGGACACAGATTGGCGCCTTTCACTCTTTCTTTTCCTCTCTTCTCTCTCCTCTCCTTTCCTCTTTTTTTTCTTTCGTTTTCCTTGTCTCTCAATCCCAGCTCCAGGCCATCCACACAGCACACCAGCGCAGGATCTAATGACTGATGATATGCTTTGTTTTGCCCGGGCAAAGCACAGCTATTGTATTCTACCCCCTAATCCATATTAAAATTTGTTGTGGAAGGGGAGAGCTTGTGAGGTGTGTTGTGAGCCAGTATCTTTAAGGAGTTTGTTGTGAGAGTTTTGAAGAGTGCTGTATGAAATTAAGGGCTTGTTAGTCTCCGCTCTTGTGGAAGTATATTGTATAAATTTAAGAACATGTTAGCCGATACCTTTTGAGTCTAAATATTGGGCTGGTTGCCAGAGTTATAGAAGACTGTATAATAAAACATAGGACTTGCCTGACACGTGTTCAGTGCCTTTGTTCAGCGTGTCGAGAATTTATGACAAACATAACCCCCCTACCAATGGGTCATGACACAGGTAGCAAGTCAGTTTTAATATCATAGAATAGTTTGAGTTGGAAGGGACCTTAAAAATCATCTAGTCCCAAGCCCCCTGCTGTGGTCAAGGATACTTTCCACCTGTCCAGGTTGCTCAGAGCTCCATCCAGTCTTCCACTAACACTTCTAGGGGTTGGACATCCACAGCTTCTTGGGGTAACCTGTTCCACTTCCTCACCACCCTCACAGTAAAGAATTTCTTCCTAAAATCTAATCTAAACTGTCAGTTTGAAATCATTCCCCCTTGTCCTGTCACTACGGGCTCTTGTAAAAAGTCCCTCTCCATCTTTCTTGTATGCTCCCTTCAGGTTCTGGAAGGATGCAATCAGGTCACCCTGAAGCCTTCTCTTCTCCAGGCTGAACAATGCCAGCTCTCTCAGCCTTTCCTCTTATGAGAGGTGCTCCATCCCTCTAATCACCTTGGTGGCCCTTCTCTGGACTTGCTCCAACAGGTTGATGTCCTTCCTATGTTGGGTACCCCAGAGCTCAATGAAGATGGGACTCCAGGTGGGGTCTAACCAGAGCAGAGTAGAGGGACAGAATCCCCTCCCTTGACCTGCTGGCCACACCGCTTTTGATGCAGCTCAGGACACAACTGGGTTTTTGGGCTATGAGCTCACACTGCCGGCTCATATCCAGCTTCTCATCCACCAGCACCCCCAAGTCCTTCTCAGCAGGGCTGCTCTCAATCTGTTCATCCCCCAGACTGTATTGATACCAAATATCATCTCTTATATCAAAAACAAAGAAAATTAGGAGCCTTCAAAATTATATTTGGGGAGTACTAAATGTAGAGGGAGGTTGTCAAAGAGTACTTAAGCTGCACAGAAAGGTCAGCAAAAATAGATATATAACTTATCAGGCAATCTTTTAGTATTCATGACCTAAAAAACTTGAAGGGATGGAGAGCTATATTTTATGTGTACATTGAATACACTGTGGTGGGTAAGAGCAGAAAAAGGTCTGAACAGCCCTTAAGGTATTGACAATAATAGTCAGTATTGGGTACAAAAGTATCTTGTCATGCACATCCCACGCTTTAGGGGAGGTTATGCTTCTGTTCCACTGAAAGAAGTATTAGCAGAACATAGTGTATCTTTCATCTGATTTTTTTTTTTTTTTGTTTTAGTAAAAGAGGTTTCCAGGTTTGGAATGGAAAGGGAAGAGGGAACAAAGTAAATTTGTGCAAAATAGATGCATGCAAACTCCTTCCACATGACCCAGAAGGAGTAGTATGGCAACAGCAACTTGTTTTCTGTAAAGCTTTTAATGAAATATTCTTTAATGAGGCCAGGATTTGGTCTGATATTATATCAGTGAGAGTTTTCCTGGTACTTTCAATGTGAACAGGATTTGAGTCATTTCCTCACTAAATGGCCATGATGAAAATTAAGTGAATAGGTCTCATGATCTCCTATTTTCCAGTATTTGAATACCTAATTGATTCATATTCTACATACATAATTGTAAGGTTGTGGAACATTGTAGGATGTATGAATCTGCTCATTTTAAATGACCTAAAGTCAATGTGAGCAGTATTTTCTGAATTCTTAAGGCCAGATGTGCTCTACAGTTGTTACTCACCGTGTTCCTCAGTTTGCAGTTTGGACTAATTGTCAGATACAAGCAAATGTGGTAGGATTAAAAAGGACAATTTATGGCTAACTTCCAGAAATACATTGTTTGTTTTATGTTCTTACATGAACGCGTCTTATGCGTCAAATAATTATTGTTCAAGTTCTGACCTTTGTTGCATAGGTACAGCTCAGCCAAAACAAATTAGCTAGGACCACTGTCAGCTGTACAGTGTAGGTTTTACTGTATTGCGATGTATCACATGCAGCCTTGCACCCTTCTGTTTACGGTGTGGCAAGAATAGTTCCATACTATGGATATGATCCAAGAACACATTCCTGTTAAGGATACTTTCCCCACAAAGAGTAGTTAATGCTCTCCATATTGCATTTTGGAAGGCAATTGTAGATACTCTGCATTTTTTAAAAAAACAGGCTCTTTAAAAGGAAAACAAATGTTAATATAAGCATGTAACTGGAGTTACTGCATCTGGCGACTTTGGACCTTACTTACAAAAGCACATTACTGTTGCTTTTGTAACAGACGGTTCATCCGTGAAAACCTAAAACTCTGAGGTCTTGAGCAGCACTGACAGAATATTTTTATGGAGTTAGGGTTATCAATTAAAGCACACAAAACCTCTCTGCCTATATATGTTACCACAGCTTAGAAGACACAAGCTCAGAGAAAGGTTATATGAATCTTGTTTACCAAGAATCACAGCCACATGTGGAAAACCCAATAATGATGAATTCTGGTCTGTTTTAGCCTCAAGGAAAAAATATATTTCCATAACTGTTATTATGTTTCCATGTTCCCCACCATTCACACAGAAACCAATACAGTATTTTCCTTGTCTGTTTTTCTTACTTACAGCATCTAGTAAGCATTTTCACACTGTTGACTGAGGAGTGATGATGCCACATGAAGTTAACACCGTAAACATGAATCCTGAGTGCTAGGTATGAATCTAATCTAGTAACTTTTTCTCTGAGTTAGAGCAGGTATGGTTTCCTTTGTTTTTCCATTTGTTCAACAACAACAATAACAACAACAACAACAACAACAAGATTGCTTTAATTTTTTTACTTAGCTTATGATTTCACAGCCTAGACAGATCAGTCTACTTCATCCTTCACAAAAAAATCCAAACAGAACATAACGTAATCCAGGATATAAATTTTAGATCAGTGATGCTGGAGAGCTCACACTCTCGTTTAAATTTAAAAAAAAAATGCCAAAAACCTTTAATATTGATGTACACGAGATGAAAAGATTTTGATCTGACAGTATCAAAGAAGCCTTAGATTTCCAGCAAAGCCCTAGAGGCTCATAATAAAAGATACTGCTTTTTTTTTTTTGCCTCCTGAAATAGGCATATTCTTCATACTAATTATATTTTAAAATGTTCAATAGATCAACAGCTGCTAGTACACAGAGTCTTATGAAATAAGCAGTACTGGAACAGTTTTAAAAGGCTAGATAGTACCTTTTAAATGGCTTGTGAATAACTTCAGTTGCCCTCAATTTGTACTGGGTATTCTGTCTGGTCTTAAAAAAATCCCAAGAGTCTTGGGAGACTTTTTAGTAGTGAATGTAGAGTCACGAAACTTCATTCTGTTCGCTTAAAGAGGAAAGAAACTGCCCCGAGTAAATTCTGACCTAAGGCAACCTTACCAAGGTTCAGGGTGCTTAGGAATGGGGAGGAACCTAACAAAGAGAAATGTATTATAAATCATAAAGTTATCTCTTCCCCCATATCTTCCTCATCTAGATATCTGTTCAACTTCAAAGACTGTCTTTGAGTCAAGAAGTCAAGAATTTATAATTGAAACTAGGGGACTAGTATTTTTGTCTTTAGGAATCTTGGAAAAAGGGGAAACTGGCAATGGTTCTGAGGGTCTAGCTGCAAGATTTAATTTCTGAGAAAGAATAAGAGACAGTGCCTAAAACAAGGAAGGAACCTAGCATGGAAATGAAAGTACCAAAATAATGGCACCTTACAGGTCCAAGGTGGTCATACACAGGCTGAGGGTAGTCCAGGAGCCTTTTCCAGCCTTGTTCTTGCCATATCTGGTCACTGTGGACTGATAAATGTCAAAGAAAGAAACTTGATAATATCTGTGTAGTTATTATAGCCGTTCATAAAGTCATGGCAGAAAAAAAATGTTTATTTGGCATATTCCTTCAGGAGGAAGCAAAGTCTCAGAATTCAACACCTTTGTTCTTGCACTTAAAAGAAATAATGATAAATTGTTGCTATCTGACCAGGCAGGGTACCAGCCACATAATATATTTCTTTCTTTGCTTGTATCTCATTCTTAAATATAAGTATATATAATGCTAACAAAGACTCGTTTCATTAAACCTGATCACTTTCAGATCTCAAGTGATGATACCAAAAATACCAACAATTCCACCTGAAAACAGTTGCTAACAAAGGCCCACATTCCATTTTGGAATCTCACAGTGTTTTTAAACACTGATGAGTTTAGTAGTGAACAATATATAGACAACTTTACATGGAAAGGTAATGGGGAAAAAAAGCCCTCTTCCAACCACATGACTTTCAAAAATCTGTAAAGACTAGTTCAAAAACTGGAATAGGTGGCAGATGTACTTATATGCTTTCCATTACAATTTCTAATGAATAGGTAGCAGAGAAGACAGTGGTCAGGACTGTAAAGCTCCCACCCCAAAGACATTAGATGATTTGAGACTAATGACTAGGAGCTGTTAGAACATGATATTATGCCCTATTAACAGCTGCTGAAAGGGGAAGAAGTACTCAAGTACTGTGCATTGGAGTTTTGGCATTCCTCTGTTTCAAAATGACCTTTGCTTAAACCAATTTATGTCTTACTGAATTCCATTTGGAGGCTCCCTGGAAGGGATTAGTTGATGTATTACAAAGTTCCAAGCACTTGCTCTGTAGGAGTTTAGCTTTGTGTAACTTAATATATAGTTATAGTTCCATTGGTTTTGGGTTGGCTTTTTTCCCCCCTTACATTTATTTATTTTGAATATTAATTGACTTTCTTATGAGATTTATATAAGTCAATTGAATTCTTACAAAAAATCAATATACACACTTAGGGACCAAGGTTTATAGTGTAAAATAAGTATTTTCATTGCCTATAGTATTAGTGCTCTGACTTTGTCACTATTTGTTGACACAAAAAGCAGCTTTTTTTCTTCCAGAAGCTAGTGTACTACATCTAGGATATTGCTATATTCATGCAACATTCAAGTTATGAAAATGTAACCCTTAATTTATTGGGTCGATTTAACCATGTGCAGAGGCTCTATAAGTAGTATTACAAATGGTTTGTAAATGTACAGCAATTGTTCCCTTCTGAATACAGACAGCAAGTAGCTAGGAGTAAATATACTAAACACGAGTATGCTCAGCATCTGCAGTAGAGGCATCTGATGAGTCCCTGCTGCATAGAGAGTTATTATTCATGTGGAAAAGTGTCAGACCCTCCTCGGTCCTTGGAACACGCTAGTTTTTGATCTTGCCAAGTTCTCATTTTTTGACTCATTGTTTCTTTTCTACATTTCACGGCTTTTCATATCAGTATTTTTCTGATTCTCCAAGTTGCTACTACCATTTCAACAATTTCCCTTTTGTCTTTGTTTCTATTTTGCTCAAGAAGAAAATCTTGGCTTCAGCCTATATCCTCTCTCACAGCTTAACAATTTTTCAGTGAAGCTGAGCCAAGGCCACCTAAATGCGCCTTACAAAACAGGGCCACGGGCTACAGACACCTGAACCCCTGTGCCACAGATTGCACTGAGTGAAGACACAGTTCTCTTGGAAAAGTTACAACCTAAGACCAAGTACACAGGTCTTGCACATACTTCTGAGATACTCTTAAGGTCAATTATGTCAAGTGCAAAGATTTCTGTTGTTACCAAGTTACCTCGGCTTTTACTTTATGTAATGAAGTTTTGAGACAGTCTAGAGATGCTTAAGTGCAGTACATACATTGAGCAGAGGAAATCGTCATCAAGGTCTCCAGGAGGATGGTTTGTTTACTGATAAGTTTTATTGTCCTTTAATGTTTTGGGGTTTGGTTTTTTTTAACCTAGTGGCTGTCTAATAGTGAAAAAACCTCTAATTTTCTTGACACATGGTATCTGAAGCATCAAAATACTTTTGATAAATTAAAGGAGTGTTATTGTATGGCTAATAATGCAAAATTATTTGATGTCTACGCGTAGAATTGCATGTCCGGATTTGGTTGAATAGACACTTTTTGAAAGACTTAAGGTAACACTTTCTGAAGACATACCTCCTCAAAGTTTAAGCTCAGTGTGTTATACAAAAGTTTGAATAGTCTTTTAACACCTATTTAAAAGTGTTTCTGAAGGGTTTTTTTCCTCCATAGCAGTTGGATTGGCTAGATTAATATGACAGTTTAAATCATGCAATACTGCATCCATACCTACATTTGCATCACCTGAAATATTAGATTGAAATCTAGCTTTCTCCCAAGATCTGAGAGAAAAATCATCAGCCATGAATAACCCTACTCTACCCTGTTCATATTAAAAATATTTACAAAATAATTATATTGG
Organism: Cephalopterus ornatus; assembly: GCA_013396775.1. Lineage (NCBI taxonomy): Eukaryota > Metazoa > Chordata > Aves > Passeriformes > Cotingidae > Cephalopterus > Cephalopterus ornatus. The sequence continues at coordinate 34,169 of VZRE01015474.1, forward strand.
GAGTTGGGGCTCCTATCCACTGTCTACATTTAGCAATGAAAATCCCATAGGTAACTAAAGTCAGTTTAGCTGGAATTTATGACTCTAATTCTGTTTAATTACTATATTCAGACTGCCCCAGAACATCTAGAAATACTTTTTACCTTTCTTTGAAATATTCTGCTGTGTTGAATAGCCTCCTTTCTCTTACTTTGCATGTCCTGATTGAAATAAGATGTTCTTTCACTGTCTTCAGGAAAAGTGGTAGTCTTTGTGACTGTGTGCTAAGAAAATGAGTGAGAAAGCATTTAGTTCACGGCTTGAAAATACGAAGACCAATTTTCTTATGCTCTTAGTTTTTTTCTTTTCTCTGCTCTTAGTTTTGTCATAAGGCCAACATAATTCTTGAATAACAGCTGTGAGACAAAATAATTAGAGCTGTTCTCATCTTTTCTGTTAGTGTGGGATGTTCTTACTTTTGAACAGACAGAATCTCCTCTGAACTGTTGAAATACACTTCACAGTCAGTTTTGTGGAGAGAAAATTCAAATATTTTGATAGCAATTTGACAGGAGTTTTAACATTAGACCAATCAATTTTGCAGTGTAAATGAGCACGGAACAAGCTGTGACAAGTGATTTCTTCAGGAAGGAGCATGATATGTTTCTATTATATGTATAACTTCAGATCATCCATGTTTTCCCTGGCTGCTCCTGTATTGGCTCTGAAGAAGAGACCTTTTTTCACTTGCTTCAATGCACATGATACACTCAGGACAGTCTGCTGAGAGGATCTCTCAGTGATTATTCTTCCCTTCTATCACTAAAAGTTTCCTGGATATAAAGATACTTGTCAAATTCTTACATGACTGATAGTTACTCTTGTCCTTAAAATTGCATGGGTTATTATCATTTCTTTCTGAAGGAAAACTTGAGTGTCACATTATAAGGAGATGCTTATATCACAGGCAGGAAAGGATGTTGCAGATATTGACATATTTTAGTAAACCGGGAAAGGGCTCATCTGCTGGGAAAAGATAGAATAGAAAATATTGCATGTCAAATTCAGCTCACTGCACTGTGATTTTAACATAGACATATCCTAGGGACCTTGGGATCAATAATATTCATAATCTGATTTCCCAGAATAATTTTTCTCATATGCAAACAGCACCAAATCAGCTGTCATTTACAATTCAGCACTTCTGCATAATGTCAGAGAAGCTGAGCAATAATTAAAAAAAAATTCCTTTCTCTTCATTTTTGACCTTGAGAATTTATATGAGAGTATCTGGTGTGTTGGACCTCTGTGGTGAGTTCTTGTTTAGTAGCAAAACTGATCTCTGTTCTAAGGCTATTAATCTCTCTGTTCAAAGACATAAGCATTACTGCATCTGAACAACATCAGTCCAGGAGCAAATCTTGTTCTGGGGACATCATAAAATCTGAATAATGACACAGAAAAAAATTCTGAGAAGAATGCAAGTTGATTGAAATACCCACAGACCTAAATTTGAGCACCTTTCTCTGCCAAGAATGCCTGCAAGTTGTTAGCTTGAAAAGTTGTGATTTTCTTTATCAGAATAATAACTGCATTTCAGAAAAGAACAATGTGGTCATGTTAATCTGTCTAAGTATAAGCTGTGTAGTAATATAAAATCACATTAATATGCAGGCTAAAATCAATTGTCAACATCTAGACACTCTATCCTTTCCTCTGACTTGACATTATTGTTTGGATAACAATGTCACCCAAAGAACTTTCCATATTTCTGAGAAAATTAGGATTTTCCAGTGT
>VZRE01015476.1:0-40627 GCA_013396775.1 Cephalopterus ornatus
CACAGTACTCAAGGTGCAGCCTCATCAGTCATGAGTACAGGGGGGCAATCACTGCCCTAGTCTCTGTGGCCACACTGTTCCTGATCCAGGCCAGGATGCCATTGGCCTTCTTGACCACCTGGGCACACTGCTGGCTCATGTTCAGCTTCCTGTCAATCCAAACTCCCAGGTCCCTTTCTGCCTGGCTGCTCTCCAGCCACTCTGTGCCCAGCCTGTAGCTCTGCAGGGGGTTGTTGTGGCCAAAGTGCAGGACCCGGCACTTGGCTTTGTTGAACCTCATCCCGTTGGAATCAGACCATCTCTCCAGCTTGTCCAGGTCCTTCTGCAGAGCCCTCCTGCCTTCCAGCTGATTGACACTCCCCCTCAGCTTGGTGTCATCTGCAAGTTTGCTAAGGATGCACTCAGCCTCCTCATCCAGATCATTAATAAAGATATTAAACAAGACTGGTAATATTTCTATACGTTTATATATATAATATTTATGTATAGTAATATTTCTCTTTAGAAAAATGTATTTCACTGTACATTTTAATGTCATACATGTGTATGATGATATACTTCTCCCATGAGTGTTTTATGGATATCATTATTCTGTGTCAGATCAAGTGAAATTCAGTTCCAAATTAACACATTTATTTTTTCATTCTCTAAATGTTGATTGCTTTATATGTCCAAGCCCACATGACAGCATAGTCCATATTATATGTCTCTACCAGCAGAAACTGCAGAAATATTCACCTTAGATTAAACACCTATATTTGCTCAAACAAATTGTTCTCTATTGACTGTCCTGATTAGACTTTACATTAACATAAATGAGATTAGACTTGTATCTCACCTCTGAGAGATATGTAATAAAGTCAGTTTATCAGACGTAAACCTGGAGATTAATGCCTCCTATGAGAATGTGCAATGAGTTCTTCATTTTCCCATTTCTGATTTTTTAGTAAGACTTCGGGCTACATTTACTGTACTGTCAAATCATGGATTTTGCACTAATGAAATTTTTTTATCTGAACTCTTTTTGATGTCTGCTTTGTATTGAAGAAAATAAATTCTATCTATTTGACTGAAACTGACTCAAATTCTGACTAGAATTTTGCATTAGTTTCTTCATACTCACTTTCTTGTTTTGAACTAGGGAAGTTTTATTCTTCTCAGAAGAGAAGGAAAAACTGGAAACAGAGACCACAAAACATATTTCATTAACATGGTTATATAATTCCATTAAAACAGATTTGCCCTATTCTTCATCTAAAAAAACCTATACTCCTACTTTCTATGCACATACTTCTTACCTGAAAGTCAAAGCAAATTATCTAGCAAAGGGGAAAAAAACAAAAGGAGAGAGGAAAAAAAAGCATTGCCTTTATTTATTCATGGGTCAACCTAAGCTTTTCTCCAAAATCTTTCCATATCTGTAATACAAAAGAATGTTGTGCACCAGTTCAGCAATGTGATTCTAACAAGAGACAGCTGGCTGTGGAATAGGGTTACTGGTATTTTTATTACTAAAGAGGTGGAAGCAGAAAAAACACTCAGAGTAATTTGATTTTCAATTTAAGGGTGAAAGTTACTGGAAGTCCTGGGCAATGTTGAACATAAAAGTAGGAAATGGGCATCAGCATTAAAAGGCTTCAACATATAATGCTGGTAGTGCTACTGTGTTCTGTTGGGTCCGTAAAAAGATTTGAGTTACAAAATTTAGGTTGAATTAAAATCTATTTACATATCTCATTCTAGCATTTGTGTATGATTCCTTATAAAAGTTTAAGATCTCACTGTTTTCTTATTAGGCACTTTGTAACCCATGTACACACCTTCAAGATGTGTTTTGAAAATACCTTCTAACTGAATGATGCAATAATAAGAGACAACCAGGTGATGGGTGTATTTTTTCCCAGATGATTACAAATCTGAAGTAAGTTGCCTCTTGGCAGTTAATACACTGGCACTCAAAAGAAGGACTGATTATGTTTATTGCATAAAACATTGTTTGATTTCTCTCCAATTGTATTTTTGGGTATTTTAACATTTACAATATAACTTTAACAACTTTTAGCACAACGTGAATTCAGAATCATGTCATGTAAGATCAAGATGTGGATCTGCTCTATATCACAGAATAGCTATTTTATTAGGCTGACTACTTTTTCTTCCAGGTTGAATTGTAGTTTAACAACTTTTATTTTGTTAAACAAACTTTCTTGAAAAAGGTACATAATAAACATGAAATTCTGGGATTCTAGTTTTCAAAGAGCACCCACAGGGTACCTTTCCATCCTGGAGTAATACTGTAAAAGCACAACAACACTGAAAAGTTAGAAAGGAGGACTAAATCAAAAAATTATAACCCTGATTTCTAAGACAGATGTCATAATTTTCAAAAGGGGATGATTAAAGTCAAGTTCCTAAATTTATGTTTAAGGCCATTAAATCACAGGAATTTCTAAGAGTTTTATTTTAAGGAATCCTTGTCAACTAAACAAGCAAACAGGTAAAAAAAAAAAAAAAGATTACTTATATAGATTTTAAGACTTTTAATTTGGTTAAGATGGGTAAAGTAACAATGCATAAAATGAGTGCATATTGATTTTTGTCCCCTCTACATCATATGTGCAAGCTGTTTCATTTTCCAAAGCTAGGAGGTTAAGTAACTGAGATTACTTTGGGGTTTTTAAATTTATTTTATTTATTAATTATAGCTGTTCTTCCTACCTTGCTTATAGATATAGCTCTGACTTGATGTGGATTTCTCTTGGACACAGTTCAAGTGGCAAGGAGCCTCCAATTCCTCCATGTCATCTTCTCTTTGTAGCACCAGCTGTGTTGGTAGGAATTCTGGGGGACTCCAGAAATGCCAGCTGAAGTAACTGGTCTTCATAAAAATAATTTGGAGCAGAAGAAAAAAGTGAAACCAAAAAGTATTTTTAAATTGAGTCAATTCCATAATCATTCCCCACAGATAGCTGCATCAGTGGAAATAACTGGGGCAGGGCAGCTCTAAATGGCAGCAACGGAACTGGTTGAAAAATCCATGTCAAACCACATCCTGACTGTAAAAGGTTCAGCTCTTCGTTGCAGCCAGTTGATTGCTTACTTCCCCTGATACTTCAATCTTCTAACAGAGGGCTCTATACTATAAGCTTTACTTGGGCTAAGCAATAGCTATCAATTCAAGCTTTCATACTGAAGTGACGTTCTAAGTTGGTGCCAGTAAATGCCATGTGGGTGTATTAAGGATTATGGCACTGGCCTCTCTTACATTTGTTGAGAAACTGTTCAGTCAGTTGACATTTCTGACATATAAATGACTCTGAATCTCAGGGTTTTGTTTGGTTTTCATTTACTGAACACATTCAAGTAGATACATTTAAGACAAACAAAATTAAAGGATAATGTGAAACAGTTAGTGAGTCATTCACCTTACCCACTCAGCAGCCCTAGAAATAGTAAGCATTAGTATTAAAAGGCAATAGCAGTAGGAGTTCTCAAGTAGTATAAGACATCTATCTACTTTTTTTAAATAATGCATTATCGTTAGAGTGCTCCACTCAAATGAAGGGGAATGCTTGAAGAGGGCTCCTCCAGAATCACAGGAGAAAGGAGACGATGGAAGTTTTACTCTGAACAAGATTTTTTAAGAATGAGACTTGTTAAGGTATGGAAGGTAGAATATTAGCAAATTCAAAGGATTTCATCATAGAAAAATGAAACATTTCAAATTTTCCTACTGCTTTGGATTATTTTGCCTCCATGAACAGAGGATAGATGAATTTAAAGAAATGACTAACTTACTGACCTACCACTATGAGGAAGTACTGAACGCTTGCTTACCTCTTGCAGTTACCGGTCATTTAATAAGGGCTTGGTTGGGGATTTCAAAGCATTTTCCATAAACAATACCTTAGCCTTACACTGCTGCCTCATAGGATGGATTCACTGTTTCACTTCATATAATTTTACCACATAAAGGATAATAAGGAGAACATAATTTTTTCAGTGTTTTTTTGTGACTCTCACAAGCTAAAAAAGAAAAATACTGGCCACACCCTTAGGGCTGACCCACGCAGACTTACCTGTGCTGCATGTTGTCGACAATTTATGGTGAATGAACCATCCCTAGAGGTAGTTTTCTGTAAGTTTAATCTGAATTGTGCTTCCTGATGCCCTGATCAGTTATTAATCAGATTCATGTAATCTTGGAAAATTAATCTCATATGCAACAGAGAGAGAAGGGTGAGAAGGACAGGAAAGACATTTTGGCAAACAAAAAAGGGGAATGAAGAAAGAAGATGAAGGACTGTAATCATGTGAGAAATAAACACTGGGAACAAATGGGAAATTTTGATAAAAGGAAAATATTACTACAAATTAGGTATCAAATAAATTAATGTTTTTTAATAAATCTATTATTAACATAACTATTTACCTGAGAAATAAAAGAGCAGTGAAAATATACTAACAGTATCTCAGTGACAAAGATGAAGGAGATGCAAAAATTACTTTAATGACAAACTTTAATTCAGTTTGATAATAAACTTCAATTTGTTAACTAAATAACTTATATGACTTGGTTATCTATCACAGCAGATGGCTCTAGAAGCAGAAGGTCTTTCCCAGTTAAATGCTCTGATCTGATGAATACAGAGGAAAAAGGACATGATCAGAAACACAAAGGTCTTCTGACCTGCTTTGAAACATGTGCATGTTAGGCAAGTAGTCTCATTGTACCAGATCTTTGGTATCTGCACAAACATGAAAAATTATTAGATTAGATGAGAGAGAACATTTTCATTTCCCTTCCTACTATAATACAACTGAAATGACAGGAAAAAAGCTACATTACAGTTCAAGTTGTAATTGAGGAGAATATGTGCCCTGAATAGGTTGAAAATAATTACGAGAATTAATACAACATTGTTCAAAAATATTAGGAGAAAAAATTACACTGAACTTTTACAAGCTTTTTAATAAGATTTTGAAAAATGTTAGTTTTTCTGGCACATTTGGCATAAGCTTTATAATTTTATTTTTCTACCACTGCAGGATGCATAATACTCGAATATTGTTATTAAATAGCATGGATTTTCAGATTACTTGCAAAGCCCAAAAATGTGGGGTTTGATCAAATGTACTTCCCATTTAAAGCTTTGAGGACAAGGATATAACATGTAGCCATATTTTTCAGCAAACCCTGTTGCACATTTTCTTTTCATTCATTTCAACTTAGAACTACTTTTCTTTGAAAATTAAAAGGAATTGTTAAAATTATTATTATTATTTGAGGGTAGTAAGAGTCTGCTTCTGATATACATATAGGTTACCTCTTTCTCTCAGAAGTATGATCAACAGAATAAATTAAACTTCTGTATTAAATCTATTAACAAACTAAGATAATTTTGTTGTCTTTTTCTAAGCACTACGTGCCAGGAACAGCTGAGTTTGTAAGAGGCCACTCACAGTTTCTGTTTGTCCTGGAACACAACAATCAGGCTGACCCTCTAACCTGACTATGATCCAGCTCCTCTTATGGAAAAGTGCAGTTACAGAATACAGTGGGAGGTAAGCTAGACCACAGAGATGAAAAACAGGTAAGAAGGAGGCAGAAAAATGAAATCTTCCTAGATCACAGAGGTATTAGTTAATTAAAGAAGTTCTAGGATTCCACTGAAACCTTGCATGTGAGGTAGAGCAAGCCTGAGGTCCAGCACAGGAATCTTCCTGGACAGGCAGAAGGGAGGCGGGTTTGATGCTCTCTAGTGTTGTAGTATGTGCTGTATTGCCCATTGTGTCTCATGAAGGCCTCTCAGCAATGCTCCTACTTAATTCTTCACTCATATGAGATCTCTATCAGTTCTTCATCACTGGAAGCAAAGCACAGTCATCTACAATTCACTTATTTCCCTTTTATCACCTGCAGTCTCCCCACTTCTCAGGGAGCTTGTTACAGTGCCAAGGAGGCAAATCAATCCAAATGCAGTGCAGGTCCTTTCTACTGGCAGGTCTTGGTCTTATTCTGGATGAACACTAGTAAAAGCAGTGAAATATTTACAGTACTTACTGCATTCAGAAAGAAAGTTAGGATTTAGTCCACTTTTAGCTCTTCAGAAATTAACTCATAGCTGAAATGAAAAGACACATGAATTCAAAAAACAATGAAGATCAATACAAACAATGAAGAGGCCTTTCTCTCTCTAAAGCACCATAGGAAAAAGTATGCCAGCAAAATAGAAATTATATCAGAACTTAACTTGCTTATTGACCTATGCAATAAATTCATCCAAACAGGTATTTTAAACGTAAAGGAAGAACTATTTCTCTCTTCTTCTTTTCAATAATATTATTTGTAGTATTTTGTTTGTTACTGATTGTATAGTTTTCATAGGCTGCTTGAAGAATTTCCCCGTAAGAATTCCTCAATATTTCATGCTTTGTGAAAAGCATAAAAAACCTGTTCACTTGAAACTGGGAAATAAGAATTCAAACTACACTAAGAATAAAAGAAAGGAAAAAAATGTTGCTGTATGGAGTAAAGCAAAATGAAGAAAAGATAAAGTGTTTAAGTTACAAAACACCTACCAAAAAGAAGAAACCACTTCAATGAAAATGGAGATAAGAATGCGGATGTTTTAAAAGAATTTTACTCGGCGGAATTTGCCGTCATGAAAATCAGTATAAGATACAAAATGAGTTTTATTTGGTTTCCTTTAGCATTGAATAACCATTGAAAAGCAGATGAGAAAATATAATCTGAAAAAGAAGATACATGCTAAATATCAAACAGCCTGCCATAGTACATTGAAAAGTGTAACATCCCTGCAGATAAAAAGAAAAGAAACATAAAGATGTCAAGAGATAGAAATGAGAGATAAGATAGTCTGGAGATTTTGATAACAGAACATATAAACACTGCAGAACATATAAAGCCAGTAGACCATTCAGGAGCAAAGTTCACAGAAACGAAGGAGGATTTTCAAAATGAAAGAGGGGAAGTTTGTATGTGTTACACTACAACATGAATTATAAAATGCATCAACAATAGCTATAGATAGTTATCTTGGCTAGACTTAGTCCAGTTTAAGTTTTGAATCTCAATTCCTTTTCTCTTTTCTCTTTTTTTTTTTTCCTACTAATAATTATTCAAAATCCAAGTTTTGAATGCTAGACCATTATAGACAGGTCATAGCTAAACTCAGATATGCAGACAGACCTACCTTAATCAGCATTCAGATTGCTGTACATTTTGTAACCTCTGCGTAGATACGTAAACATGGTATATGAGTGCCGTCTATCTGGCACTCAGCATGATAGTCGAACAGAGAAAAAAGACACTAAAAAAGAACATACAACAAGCAAGCTCCCTCCCAATAAATAATTCAGAAAATAAAATCCTGGGCAGATATAACACCATTATTTATCCTGCTTCTAGTAAAGCTCCCTGGTTACATAAATTTTTTATAGCTTTGTCTTAGCATGATGTTGAAATTCTTTTCTGATTTTGGTATGCCTGACCTTTTGGAGTCTTCACAGCTGCCATATTTTAGTCCTACTCCTTAGGGTTCTCTGATTTTCTTTGAGGAGTAATTATTTCTTTCTTTATCCATAAAAGAAATAGATTCTTGAAAAGCTTGAATTTACACCTTACGTAAATACCTTAACTGGACATACAATTAAATACTTAGTAGTCATTTAAAATGTACTAAATACTCTGCATTGTGTTAACCACATTGCTAACAATAGTCCTTACAGTGTAGACAGCCAAACTAGGAGATACACAAATACCAACAGGTTCCAAAGACCTCACAGAGTGAATTCATATATCAAGGACAGGTTAAAAGAGAGGCCCAAAAACACAGGGAAAAAAAAGGCATAAAATGAGTCCAGATTTTCACTTTTGTGCTGCTATGAAAATTTTTCACCTGTGTTGTTTGTTTTCTCCATATTATTCATTCACCAGCTCTCAGCGGAGGAGCTAGTTTTCTACCCCAACTTTTGGGAGTATACTTTTAGGACTTTTGTAGTATTGGTTGTGACTTTTCCCAACTAATTTCCTGATTATGTTTCTGCTTATAAAGGTAAATACGACAAAGCCAACTGATAAGTATGCTTTAAAAAGGTGTCATTTATGACTTTCACAACTTACAGTGCAATACAAATAATATAATTCAGCTTTAGTTTAGAATAAGTCAAAGCATGAATACAGAGTGGAATTTGGAGATTAGTTCAGTTCTCTAGATGTTTGAATTCAAAGTACCAAAAACTAGATCTGAACAGCTGATGAATACTAATTTCTTCATTGTGAAGTAGTAAATTAAGACTAAATCTTCCTTATTTTTGTAAATTTTATAATGACACTGAAAATCTTCTTGAAATACTATACATTGAAAAAAAACTAGAATAATCACTTAAAAGCTCTACCCAAATAATCAATCAATATTTTATTTTATTTGTTTGAAAAAAATTAGTATTGCATTCAAAATTTTGTCATCAGCACGGAAAAACCCATTTTATTTGAGAATCCAAGAACTTAGTCAATTAAAATAATTCTAACAGTCTAATCAAAACAGTTAAAGAAGACAGTTAAAAAAAATACAGCAGAGCATCACAGCAAGCCTTCAGAGTCCAAAGCTGTCTTCCAGCAGCTTGACTCTGTCAGTCGGGGTCCTCTAGGTTGTCCTCTAGGTGTCCTTTTGTTCAGTCCTTCCTGATGGTTCAGGCACTTTAAAACTGATTATATCTTTAACAATATCAGGTGTGATTTGTGATTTCTGTTTGTGAACTAGGACTTTTTAGCTCTGTAGTCCAGTAAATACACGGTTGACGTTTTCAGCAACAGGCTGTGTAGTGACTTATTGGGGCCTATGGACTGATGTTTGCAAAGCTTACTTTGTCTGAATTTGCTTCAACACGCCTGGAACTTTGATTCTATTTGATTTGTCTGTAATGGCAACTTTTCCAATGACTGGGGCTATGCCCAATTTGGTTTACTTTCACTCATGTTTGTACAGTGTAGCTGCAGTTTTTGCATAGACACAAGTACAAGCATGGGATGGTAAAGAGACAGAACACAGGCTCCAGACCTCAGGGCTATAAACAACTCAAACAAATACAGACATAGCAGCTGTTTTGGGGGCTTGTTCATAAAGAGAACAAAGAAAAACTAAACTATATATATATATATATATAAATATTTAAAATGCACTTATGTATGAAATGATTACAGACCACAGAAGAAAGCTCAAACTGCAAAGTGGGTTTAACAAAGGCATAAAAATAGCCCTAAGTAAATCCCGGAGAGAGGAGGAAGAAACCATCATAATTAACGCCATACTCCTCCATATGAAAGGACTTAGGATGCTGATGGATTGCAATACCCCACTTCAAACTGAAGGCATTTACCTAAGGATACAGAGAAACAGTGAAAAGATGGGCATAACTCAGAAAAAAAGGGCTAGGTACTAGGATGTGTGCATAACAACTTTAATTGTATTATAACACAGATTTGTGTGTTTGTTTGCTTGTTTGTTTTAATTTGTTTTTTATAACAGTAGTACTCCTTTTTTTTTTTCTTTTTCTTCAATAACTGAATCTGGACTGATAAAAAAAATCTTTGAAGAGATTGTTAAGATTTCAACTATATGAACAGTAAATTTTTGGCTGCATACATAAAGTGTCTGTCCATAATGAAATTTCAGTGCTAGAAACAGCCTCTGGTATCATTCTGTGTCCACTCAAGCATATCACTTTTTATTCAGAAACGTCTTAATCTGCACAGACTTGATCTCACTATAAGCTAAAGCAAAAGTTTTAGAAGTTACCTGATCATTAGACAATTGTTAACATATCTAAAAGAAGATAAAGATGAGTACAAACAAATACTCAGTCCCCAAAACCTGGGACCCTCTACTTGTAATGGCAATAACCTTATTTAAAGAACATGATTGGATAAAGTGAAAAAAACCAAGCCAAAACAAAAAAAACAGAAGAGATGGATCAGTAAAAGTCATTGATAAGGAGAAATAGGAGAGAAAGGGTGAAGGGTGTGAGGGACAGGAGTACTGAGAGGGTGAGCTGAAGAAACAGTGAAGAGTCCTGGAAAGGGACTGGTTTTAGTGCACTGTACCCCACCCCTATGTCAAATACTATTTCAAAAGTCAGTGAAGAGGATGGCATAATTTTTCATTCTGAATTTGCTACCTTCATGTGGGGGTGTCACCAAGCGCTATCTTCATAATTGTCACCTTTGCCACTTTAGGAAATCTTACCATTAACTTCCCTACTTATCATTGTTTTATATAAAAGATCTACTTGTCAGAATATTAGCTGGTCACAAAACAATAAGACTGGGAATTTAATTATTTTTCCCCACGGTATGTAAGGTATCTTAGAGCAAGGTCTGGGTTGAGGTGTAATCCTTGCCTCTCTCCAAAGGAGTTGGAATTCAAGACTAATAAATAGTCTTGAATTGAATATTTCAGTCAAGACTGAAACAACTAAATGGCAAGGTGACTGGTTATTCCTTAGTCATACAAAGCACACTGATTCTCCAAAGGCTATAGAAAATGTTTAGATTTATTCCAATCTATATATTAAAAGGATAAAATATACCTATAGGAATTCCTGTACTTTTTAAATGTAGCTCAGTATACAAAAGACCTCCTAGCTAACAGTGGGAGCTGAGACCTTCTTTTCGATTCCACTGAAGAGACATATAGATAGTTCTTGGTAGTGATAAATCATTTCATATCTACTCGGAAGAACTTCACAACCTTCTCTAAATTAATTTAAAAAATCAATATAAAAAGCCAACTGTAGGTCCAAATACTGAAATTGATGTGTCACCAGAAGAGAAAGTTAATGAAGACAAGATACCACTAAAAGGATTCAAGGTGTTATCAATGAATATTAAAGGCTCAGGCCTGACATCATCCAGACTTATATCAGCTTTTTATCAGCTTTGGGTCTGACCATGAACTGTAAAGTAACATGGGGCCGATGCAGCCTAGCTACCTCATAAAAGTGGTTTCCTGTCTCCAGCAGGATCTCCTAATGAGGCAGCTTCCACAACAAGATCTTCTGAAGAAGTTACTTTTCTCCAATGACACATTTCTCCACATACATTTCCAAATCACGTATCAGCTAACAGAACCAGGCAAGAGAAAATGCGAGTCACATCAAAATACTTTTTAAAGAATAGATGTCAAGTACTTTTTTGATCAAACAGGACCAGTGGAACAAACATACAATTCTTTCACACAGCAGTCCAGTGGTAATAGTACCTTAAGAACTTTAAGTAACAGAATCGAGACATTAAGCCTTGCCTGCCCTGGGAAGGCTTAAACCCATAGCTCCGCTTTCTGAGAAAGTGTCTGACCTTATGAACTGCAGAGCCTGGGGTTGAGCAGTTAGCCTTCCTGAAGAAAAGGGGATACTCTTAGTAACCAAATATATTATTAGCAAAGTCATACGGACAATAAGGAAAAAGAAGCCTGATGACTATATGACAAGGTCTCTTCTAAGATTTGAGATTTTTCTTTCTTTCTGATCAACATTCCCAAGGGTAATCATGCATTTTATCCAATTAACTTAAAATGTAAAATTCATAAACAGTCTTTGACATAGAGTTCAGACTCTCAGTGCCTCCCACCTCATTGCCCACCTAGGTGAGTGACATTGCAGGTCAGTAAGAAATCCATGTTGGAAAGTGTAAAATCAAACTGAACAGCATGATCAAGGGCAAATTAAGAGTTTCCCATTGCAGCATTTTTTCCAGGTGACACTGTTTATTGGATTTGTCCCAGATTCACTAATTTCACTGCTTAAGCCAAGTTTTTAATATCAAGCACATTGTTTAAGCCAGGTTTCTCTTGACTGTAATAATAATAATATATCTGATTACAAATAAAAATTGTAAGAATTACATACATTGATATTACGTATTTTGTTTGGATTTTAGCTTTGGGAAGCAGGGGTTGTGGAGGCTTGTGTGTTTGGTTGGTTGGGCTTTTTTTTTAGCAGCATTTGCTATAAATTTACGAACTTAGTTTGGCATATGAGAGTACATTTATAAAATGTCATATAGAGAAATATTATAGAGATTTGTATAGAGAAATACAGTATTAAAATTATGCAACAATATGGAAAGGAAAAATTGATGTTTCATTATAATTATCAATTTAAAAAGCTGTACTATGCAGATGTATTTCAACGGGTAACATTCTTAGATGCCAATAGTCTTCTCTCAATACAACATTTTAAACAAACTTCTCCATACTATACCATGCACTCAGTGAATAAAATACAATATATATTCAACATATATCTTTTTCATAACACTTTTTTTATTCCTTGAACTTCTTCTGTGCTTAAAGCCATTAATTTAATTATCTTGTATTCCAGATATGAAAATTAATAGAACATCTCAAATTTATAGCACAGTTTGGGTGGAGGGTTTTGAGTCTGCTTTTGCATTTTTGAGGTGGTTTCTTGGTGACATCAAGACCATTTAGTTCTGTTCCTATTAGAACTGGCTATAATTCTGAATCAGCACTATATAAAAAGGTATAATTAATCAGTTTGTAACTATGAATCCAATTCTCTGGTTGGCCTGGTTAGAATAAGGAACCTCTCAAACCAATGTAGGAAATAGCAGGCATAATTTCAAATACTTGCTTTGCCCCATTCAGTTCAATAGGATATACTTAAATTTCATAACTCAACCATATGTTATAACTGGTGATCTATGGGTTTCTCTCCATCTAGTGATTATGTTCTACTGGACAGGAAATAAGACTGAGAAAAGCAAAATTAACCAATATCCAAAGGGTCAAAGCAAACAAAAGGTATTTCATGAACTGACCTTCAAGATTTCATTAATGTGAGAAGACAAAATAATGGGAAGAATTGATCTAAAATTTTCAGTTATTCCAAGGTTTTCTACAGCTCCACTGTTTCATGACCTTGAAATTTTTCATTCTCAAATTAAAAGTTTCTCTTAATTACATTTCACATAAAGTCAGTTTTTAAAGTCAGCTTCTCTGAAGATCTTTTGTCTTCACAAACTTGTATTTTCTAATAAAGCACATTTTTTTATTATACTGATGTCTGCTTATAATATTGCATCTACCAACTCTAACAATAAGTGACCTCAGGGTGATGTTTTTGATGAGGGAACAGGGTCCTGAAAGAACAGAGTTGAAAAAAATAATCACCTCTAGAATTAGAAACATAAATAAAGAATCCCTACTGTAAAATATGAGTTGTTCAGACAACAGAAGAGACGTTTAGAGAAAAATTAAAAATACGCAAATTAAAAGTGAATCTGAATTACTGTTTTATATACAGTATGACATTTATTCTTGGAACCCTGGTGTAATAGTCTTCAGCACTTCAAGACAATCTTATTAAACTATATGATAGAATTCTGTGTGCAAATTGACTAAACCCTGATAATCTATCTAACATGAATTCCCCCTTCCAATGAAACAGCTTTCAACAATTGTAAGAAAACGAAAGATTTACTTTTGCGAAGGTTCCAACAGCAAAAGTTATTCTAGTTTCAGCAATATTCAATCTTAAATCGACTTCCTAAATTCAATCCATGCATTGAATATTTTAGGATTATATCCTAAAAGCCAGATTAAATATTCAATATCTTTTACTTACTCCAGTATCTTTTTTCAGGCTAATGTCTTTATCAAACAATATTTAATGCTGAGCAGCTCTTTTCACGGTGGTCTGTTAAAACAGATTGTTTCCTCTTCTAATTAGTTTTATTTGCATGAAGAGTATCTTTGATTAGAAGCATCTACATCTTATTTTTTACCACAGCCTTCTGTAAAATCATAATCATTTTCATAGGAATAATTTGAGATATCACAAACAGAAGATTATTAATTCAAGTAGAGGCAATAAGCAACTAAGATCCTGTTTTCATTCAAGGTTCTTGGCCATATGGAAAATAAGAAAATGGGTTATATAAAACTGCACAGCATCAGCAGATACTGCATTGAGAGCTCTGAAGACTGATGTTTATTTGCAGAGCAGGTGTCTCTACTTTTAGCTTCTCACACAGACATACCTGTAGGTGTTCCAGCTTTGTTTTGGAAGAAGCATATCTGAGAGAGAGTAAGAAGGTTGTTGACTTACTTTGTTCAACAAGAAAGGGTGACACAGAGGCCCATTATTGTATGAGAATAACAGCTTCTGAAAAACATTTGATGAATCATTGCATAGCTTGAGAGAAGCAAAGATAATATAATAATTTAGAAATGCTAATTTGCATCAGTAGAGGTGCATCTTAGCACTCTTTAGACAATGCTTTGTTTCTAAACAATATAAACATTTTATTTAATTTCTTTTTTAAAAAACATGTGGCTTCATGCAGCATTATCAACCACTTTAAGTGTTTTTTAACAGCTCATCTGTTCAACCTGAATTTGAAATCATCTGCCTATGGCAACATAAATAGTTGCTATAACTTGTAGTTTTGAACTATCCTATACATTTGCACTATTGAAAAATATTTGCACTGTAATGCCTGTATTCTGGAATTTTGAGCCCTTTCTGATCAAACCTTTTAATTAATTTTGTGTAATCTTTAGGTCATCTTTTAAGAGAAAGATGTTTCTAGAAGCTACAAGGAGTAGATGCTGGGTTTAAAAAAAAACAAATTATTTTAGCAAAGGTCTTAAAGTATATCATATTGCATCAAATGCATAGCATTATTACCATCTATGAATCATATAATGATTTTCACAAAACCTGATCTTGTAACTAATTAAATAAGGACCTACACTCATTTGCACTTAGAATTATAAAATCATAGAATTGTTTAGTCAGGAAAAGACCTCTAAGACTGAGTCCAACCATATATCTAGCCAAGTACTGCAAAGTGCACCACTAAACCATGTCTTTAAACACATCTATATATCCTTTAATACCTCTAGAAGTGGTGACTCAACCACTTCCCTGGGCTGCCTGTTTCAATGCTTGACAACCCTTTCAGTGAAGAAACTTTTCCTAATATCCAATCTAAACCTTCTCTGGTGCAACTTGAGGCCATTTCTTCTTGTCCTATTCCTTCTTATTTGAGAGGAGACTGACCCCCACCCGACTACAGCCTTCTTTCACGTAGTTGTAGAGAGTGGTAAGGTCTGAGCTGAGACTCCTTTTCTCCACACCAAACATCCCAAGCTCCCTCAGCCTCACCTCATAAGATCTGTGCTCTAGATTCTTCACCAGCTTTGTTGCCCTTCTCTGGACACACTCCAGCACCTTAATGTCTTTCTTGTAGGGAGGGGCTCAAAACTGATTTGTACTCCTATTTTAAAAAGTACTTATTTCCATCAGAATTACAGACCCACCACGTTTCACAGAAGTGCTACTACCCATGGAAGGCCAAACTGTAAAGGCTTTTAAGTATGGAATATTTCATAGAAATGTTCATAGAAGCATAGGGGCACGGAATCAAAAGATAAGAATTTATGGCAGCTTACAACTCACTGTTCATCAGGTGAGTTACAACAGACCATATGTGCACACTTAGCTCACCCTATCTTCTGAGGTAAAATACATTAGTTTAAAGTAGTTTCATGGGGGTATAAATTTTACCTTATCTCTTGGCAAGGTTAAGATGACACGTAGTCCATTGCAGTGATATAGCATCTGTCTGCCGACTTGTTGGAAGGCTTTAACTCAGTCTGAATTGATCCAGATAAAGCTCTTAGACTACCAGCTTGACTTCTGTAAAGGTAATTTTTATTGATCTCCGTGATTGCATAACAATAAATCATCTCTTTCAAAAAAAATCCAGTCTTTATTCAAAGAGTTGGAAAGAGGAAGCTTTACCATTTTCTTCTAATTTCATTGATTTAATTGCATTCTCCCTTCATGTGCCTTTTATTTCTAATTTCACTAAGTCTTATAATTTCATACTATGATTCCTCTTATACCTGTCTCTGTCAGATTAAAAAAAAGCCAAAAAAATCACTGGAACTTTCTGTACATTAAAATATTTGTACATGATTTGCAGTTTCTTTGAAGACTGCCTTGTGATACATATAATTTCTACAAAAGCATCAGCCTCAGTGAAGGAAATCACTTTCAGAAATAATTAGTAATTAATTTTTCAAGTCTGTATTTGTGATATACATCTTCATCTCTCTTCATCATCAACACATATTTTTTATATTTTACTAAATACTGACTACAAACATCAGTCTGCCACAATATCATTCCAAACACAGCTTTGCAGTACAACAGCAAAGAGGCACCTGTGAATGGTTTATCCAATATATTTGTAAAATGCAAACTTTTCAACAAATACAGGAACATGATCACAAAATTTCCTTTTCTTCCTGTCCTCATTTTTTTTCTGGTTGTCTACTTTTGGAATTAACAGGATCTTGTTATATCCTGCTTCGAAGCAGATATGAATGCAGTTACTGTATCTTCCATGACTTTTACCTGTTACTTCTAGTAAATCCAATATAAACTTTCAAATTCCATAATAATACAAATAACAGCAGATACTAATCTGTCTAGGTACACCAATTAACTTGAGATTTGCCACTTTGCCAGATTTCTCTTTAAATAATGCAATTTTCTAGTGTACTCTTATTTTCAGTCCAGGATCTTAAAATCATCAGAATAATCAGCTTTTTATTCCTAAAGTCCTTATACAAGAAAAGGAATAAGAATATGGACTTGTTAGCAATATTATATTATTCCTCAATGAGATATCATGACATTCCTTCAATTTGAATAAGAACAGCTTCATTTCTTTGTGATATTCCACAGCCTACAAAAGGAGTTTCTACAGTAAATTGAAGATGGTAAGAATGCAGATAGCACATACAAATATGGTTCTAATGATAACTAAATTGAATTCAGAGAACTGTTTGCCTGAGGACTGTAATCAAAGAACAACTGTTGTCCTCTTCTAAATCCAGTTATTCCAGGCAGTTAAAGGTCTTGTTAATCTGCCCTTAATCCCCTCTGTTTACTATGACTGGGTCTCCTCTCATGATGAGAGCAAGGCACTGAAAATGCATTAATGCCATGGTACTCTTTTTCCATGTTACAATGAACGCTTACATCCAGCTCAGTAAGTGTTTATATACTTAATGAAAGTGTACTCTGGCACATACTGAAGAAAGTATGTTATGAAACATGAAACCTACGTTCCTACAGCAAAAGAACAAATGTACAATATGTAGATAATATTTTTTTCTTCCTCTGCTGAGACACTATGAAGTCTAACATACCTTGCTTCATGACATGATAAGTTCACTACTTCACTAACTATGAGTTGTATTTTTTTATTGCTCTGGACAATGACTGCTAAAGACTTGAGAGCTTTCAGAGATCTACTGAATATTTAAAATTTAGATTATCTTACACTTTAGATACTGGATGTGTCCAGGATTTGCTTTATAATAAACAAAATAAATTATTTAGAAGAGTATCTAGAGTTTTGAAAACTAATTGCCATTTTGGAAAACTGCCTTGCCTTCCAGTGTCAAGACAAGTGTCTCTAGAGAAAGAATCTTGTAAATTATTAGGGTTTTTTAATTATTTTTTTTTCAGACACCATACTGAATAAATTAACCAAAAAACTCAGTGTTAGTTCTCCCCCTTACAAAATCCTGTGGCATTCTCAAGAAGTGTGAGAAAATTGTGTGGTTATATAAAACACCTGGACATCTAAATATTGTCATCACATATCTTTGTCTTAAATACTAAGATATCAGACCTCTAAATATTCTGCAGGGATATTGATGACCTACTATTAAGGCACGAATATGTGATATTTGAAGGATTTTTTTTGAGAAATCGAGAGATATGGGTTGAAATTACTTCTGATTAAAGTAGTGAATAATCTATCCTTAACACCATTCAAATCAAACCCTTTTGTTGACATTCATGATATACACTAGTTTCAGCAGAAAGCTAAGCATGTCTTTATGTGTCCTATTGAGTTCAAGGCTACTCAGTACAACACAAATGATACTCAGCACATCACAGAATGTATCATTTTGTAAAACAGAGAATAACTGTAATATTTGAGCATTGTCAGTCATGTTAACTGAAAGCAGTTTGCAGGTATTTTGAGGAACAGTTTATGACAATTATGTAAGAGATTTTACTTTGGGTTTCTTCCAAACACACGTGTCTCAGGAAAAAAAAAAACAAAACTTCATTAGGTGAAAGTAGAATCAATAGTACAATAAGCTCAGCAACAACATCAAGTTTTGTGTTTGGAATGAATCAGAAATAAATTACAAGGAAACATCAAAAATACATTTTCTAAACAACAACAACAAAAAAGCCATCTCATATATTTTATAATTTTCCTGTATTTAGAGGTACTGTAATTTTTTAATGTTTCAAAAATTTATCAGTTGAGAGAGTCTTAGTACAGAAAAAAACAAGTTCCTAATATTAATGGCCATAGAAACATGGTATTTGATTCTTTCACACTTTTGTAACCCATATTATTTGCACAAATTAGTAACCTTTCTTAAAAGTTTCAGTCAGACATTCATATAGTCCTTATACACATAACAAATTGATTAGCTAAACTACCCAGAGATGAAGTAATAGCAATGAACAGGGAATAATTAATCAATAGCATGTGAAGTATCAATCTGTTCATCTGAACTGTTCAGCAAGGGGAAGAAAGAATAGATATTCAGTGACCTCAGGCTATTTAAGCAAATAATCCTCAAACACAGATTACAGAAGGGTTTGCTTTTTTCTCTGCACATAACAATTTATCCTCTTTTACTTAACAAGCTTTTTTTTTTTTTTTTTAGAAGAACAATTAACCTTAATAAAAAGAAAGCTAAAGACACACTGAATAGTCTTTATACAGAGACTGTATATTGATTCAATTCACAGAACATGTTGTTAGCAAACAGACACTCCAAAGGTAGCTGGTTCCATGCTTACATTTTTAATATCCTTAGAGCTACTGGACCTCTAATTACAGCACTTCTGCCTGGATTTCTAAAAAGCTGGTACTTATTTAACAGTTGTCCCTACAATTATAATGCCTTTCATCAGATTATTAGCTGTATGGATCAGAACCTCACGGAATAGAAGCGCTTGTTTTATTGAAAAGTTATTGGCTAGCTTTAAAGCCCTCCAAACAAATAATAATTTATGATACTCTTTTTTTTATGCACATTGGTCTATTGATTTCATAAAGTACTCTTTAAGATCTGGCTAAGCAAGCCTTCAAGAAGAGAAAAGAGGTATATTTCCACCTTTAAGAGGCTTTAAGAGAGCTTTTGAATTAAACATGTTCCAGCAGTAAAGAAATAGATAATATAATGGTTGCAGAGATCCCCATTCAGGGAGTTTCTTGGTTCTCCAGATAGAAAAGTTAATGTTCCCCTTGACTTTTTATGAAGTCTCTTTTTACTAGAATGTATGTATGCATATGCTTGTACAATTTAGTGTACCTGATATCAAACGACACTTGACTTATATGAATTACAGATGCAAGAAGAAAAGTAAGCAATCAGTTGATTAGTTTCACATGTTTAACGTGTGCAAGGAAATCAGATGTGTCTTAATGTCTTCTAAAGACTGAAAGTGTTTATTTCAGTGAAATCTGTATCCTGTTCAGTAACTTCTGAAAAAAAAAACGAGGTCTTATAAGGTAAATTTCTTCAGCTAAACAAACCTCAATAAAAATAAATATCCATTGGATAAAAAGTCGTATTAGAGGTTCTATGATTTATGTCTGGTAACATTTAAGAACGCAATCTATGCCTTCCTTGTAATTATTCTGTTAATGCTTCAGCTAACAGTACTATGAGCCCAAAGCATAACTTAGGTACCCATCTAGAATTATTTCCAGATAAAACATATTGATCCATCAAAGATATACTCCTGTAAAGTACACACTTGGCTGGGCTGCCCATATTTGGTATGCTAATTAATATTTTCTTTCCTCTAACTTTGTGAATCTCTCTGTTTATACTCTCCAGAGAAAGAAAAAAAGTCAGTTAGCATTTTATCTAAGCCAGAAAAATAAATCAAGTGGATGTCAAAAATATTCAAAGGACATCTTCAAACTATTTTAAAGCATCACTTTATATTCCAGATTTTTGATGAGTGACTCATATTTTTAAGTTAAGCAACAAAAATTCATCATCTTTGCAATAGTAAGACTTTGAGCTCCTAGACGAAATTTCTCATTGAAGAAATACTTTGCACTTAAAGGCCTTAGGAACTTAGATGCTACTTCTTTTTAAACAGTTTCCAAAGACGAATGTATAGTCTTTGTAGTACCTACTTATGTGGAAAAAATTTCCAATATCAAATCAAAGCAATTATGTTGGCTGCCCAACAAAAAATCTTCTAAATCTCCTGCATTTGGAAAGTTACAGGATGTTACTGAAGACACAGATGATATTTTACAAGAGGAATACAATACTCGAGTCTTCAATAAAATCTGAAAAGTTGTCAGCCCAATTAAACATATTAATATTAGCGCTGAACTGACAATGTACTTACCAGCTATGGACTTGAAATTAATTCATTTCATGTGTATAAAATGGGCTAAATCCATTCTAAAAAGGAAAGGGAGTGTGAAGATTGTTCCTTACTATGCAATGTTTCTTATACTTCCATTTTCTGCTTTTTTCATGGTCTTTTCTAAGTTTTCATTTTCCAATTTCATTTCCTTTAGCTCAATTTTTTTTTATCCTATTAACTAACCCTGAAGGGTTCTGTCATCTCTACTTCTTTATTGAACTTTAAAAAGTTAAAAGAAGTCTTTATCAGCCTACATATTGATTATTCTTTTTTAGTTTCCTGCACCCATTTATCTTCTCCAATTGCACAGTCAATTTCTGAAAAGAAACAGGTGGGCTTTTTCCCACTCTGTTTTAAGTCGAAGAACATTTGTATGATTTTGATGAGGCCTTTAGGTACAATATTAAGATAAACAATATAATTCACAACAGCACAAAGATATTAAGCATTTGACCTTAAATAATATTTGTGTATTTTCCTCTGCATTGAGTTTATGAGCTTCACGTACTGTGTCAAGCAAATTTTACTCTGTATTCTGCAAGACAAAGATAATTTATTTACTTGCACAAGAAAGATGATGGCAACGTAAACTACTTGAGTCCTAAGAATAGGTGATGAGAAAGGAGCTATTGCTCTGCATTTTAGATGGCATGATACAGTATGGACTACCATGTATTTTTTTTAAAAATGGTATGTTTTGCACTCTTGTTGCAGTGTGCTAAATTGAAGCAGGTAAAACTAAATAAAATAAATAAAATACTTGGAATTAAATAGTAAGTTATCATTGAATGGATCTTGAATAAACGTCTTCTCTCGAGGATACATATATCTTCAGCTACGTATTTATGTAAGTACACACAGAAACCTTAACAGGTTGACCTATGCACCTGTTTATGGAAGCAGCCTTTTTGCTATACCACACCGTAAATTTTTGCAGGCATATTTCAATGAAATCATGTAAAGAGCTGTTTAATGTCATTAAAAAGCCCACATTGGTATTCTGAAGGCTTCAGAATGGAATTCTGGTTCCATTCTAGTAATAACACTGGTCTGTTTAGTAAGTGGTGTTTTTAGGAAAGGACTGAGGATGATTCTTCCCTCAGGGTATTAAAAGCTCTAAAATGCCTAGTTATTATTATCATTTATAGCATCAGCAGGTAGAATCCATCCCACATAAACTATTAATTTGATTATGTGGTACTCTGAGTTACTCTGGGAGAGTTTTTCAACATTGCTCCATTTCCTTAAAGAAATTCACACATTTCATTAGATCATTGCTGTAACTGCTATGTAACTCTAAAGAGCTCAGCTATTGCAAAGGACAAATATTTTATCTTTAGCTCAGTAATATTTCACTTTTAACCTCCGTAATTCTTAATTGCTCCCCAGTTAGGTCTCAGCAACTAATATGTCTTTATTCTGTTACACTGTTCTCCAGTTTAACCTTATAAAGACAATTATACAATTCCTATGACCAGTGGATTCAAGCCTCTTTGGTATTTTAGATATTGTTTCTTAAACTCTGCAAAGGCTCACACTCATCTGGCATTCATTACCTGATAAAATATTATGTTTATTTTTAATTAAAAATCAACGGAACTACAAACTACTCTGCATTCTGGAAACTAGTATATATGTCTGAATTCTCAGTCATTACTTCTGTAAAAGGAACATATCAAACAATTTCTGTCAAAGCACAGAGCAAAGAGGTATGGTTAAATATACACTTAAAGAAAACTGCTGAACTCACACTGCTTTCTACCACAAAGTTATGTTCTTCTGAAACACATTTATTTGTGCTCAATTAGCAATGTTACCCAGAGCTACCATTCCTATATATCATCTGAATCCTGAACTACTGAATTTAGCCTCGAGTATAAACTCAATCAGGTTGCGTTACAGCAGATAAATTGTTCCAAAAAATATTGATTGTAGTAAAACTCCAATATTTTTGGGCACATACTGAAACACAAAAACCTCTATAGCTAACACTGTTTCGTGAAAATTTAGGAGCAATTTAAAAATTTAAAATACATCTTGCTGAAAACTTTGATAAGTGTTGTGGTTTAACCGCAGATGGCAACTCAGCCCCACACAGCCACTTGGTCTTTCCTCCCATGGTGGGATGGGGGAAAAAACTGGAAGGGTAAAAGTGAGAAAACACATGGACTAAGACAGTGTAAGGAGTAAAGAAAAAGCCATGCATGCAAGAAAAGGAAAGCAAGGTATTAACTGACCACTTCCCATTGGCAGAGAGGTGTTCAGCCACCCCCAGGAAAGTAGGGCTCCATCACACAGAGCAGTGACTTGGGTAGACAAATACCATCACTCTGAATGTCTTGCACTTCTTCCTTCTTCCCCCAGCTTTATATGCTAAGCCTGATGCCGTATGGTACGGAATATCCCTTGGGTCAGTTGGAGTCAGCTGTCCTGGCTGTGTCTCCTCCCAACTTCTTGTGCACTTCCCAGCCCCCTTGCTGGTAGGGCGGAGTAAGAAGCAGAAAAGGCCATTTTGCTGTGTAATAAGCACTGCTCAGCAATACTGAAGACGTCCCTGAATTATCATCAAATTGTATTTGTACTTGCATCTTCTTAAATCAGTTTTCAGTGTTTTGTCACGCCATTATAAATCATGTCGGAATTCTTTTTTCTGTGTCAGTCTCTGAGGAGAAAAATAGTGGGAAATAGACCTATCATCAAGCAAGAGAAACAGGTGAAACACGCTTTTGGCCATTTTATTTGAGTTCTAGTTCTGTTCTTTTGTTGCTGTGGAAGGAAAACTGCACATTCACTGTCCCCTCTGGAGCCCAATATATAGAAAACTTAAATATTCAGCAACAGTTGCTCTTTTTTTGGCTCATACTGTTTTTGTACTGAATAGAGGTGTTTGACAGGAGATTTTTAAAAAATCACGCTCCACAGTGAAATAAAACTTTCATAATTCAAAAATGTCTGTGGCCATAAGAAACTACAGTATGACATGAACTCCATGGCATCCAGTAGTTCAGAGATTAAGAAGCTGGCGAGATACACACAGGTTCAAAAGTTAGTCCAGTGTGAAAGACAGAAAAGATCCAAACCTCACATGTGTTCTGAGAATGTTAACAAAACATAATTATCCACCACTGGATTATTTTTTTCTCATGATTGTCACTAAAACTTTCTAAAAATTCTTTCCCAAACAAATTTTTGTTGAAAGCTGAGCACTATACATAAAACTTTACGATAATTTTCTGTTAAAAATCTGTCTCATTAATTCTTCTACAACTTAAAATGAGAATTAAATGATCTTTCATTATATATAGGTGAGTTCATTATCTAATATGGATGTACAACTATTTTTTCAGTATATATGCCTACAAAATTGTTGCAGGTAACAAACAAACAAAAAAAGATTGTTGTGATCAAGTTGCATCAGTGTAACATTACAAACAGAAGAGTTTCAATGAAAAGTTCATCTTACTGATGTATTAAATATAGCATGATCAAGAATTTCAAATTATTGTCCCCTCTCTGGCAAAAAGAGTTTATGATTGATCTTATATTTGGTAAATAGAATAATGCATTAAAAGATTCAATGAGTCCATAAACAGTTCTCAGGCTGAGACACAGTAGTTTATCAGCAGTAATGTTGGTTTCAGTCTTTCTACATTTTTCATTAGATGTCTATTTAGCCATAATAATATCCATCCCACTCAAATGCAGTAGTTACATTTCTAACTAGCATTTATAGATTAGTGTTAAAAGATAGCAATACATGCTTGACTCTTGCTTTATGCAAGAATTTGTATAACAGGGAAATTAATTTTGTGCTTGCACTTTGAGATCAATTAATTTAGCACATACTATATATTTTCAGTTCATTAGTTTATACTTTATTTATTACTTCATTTATTTAATCATAGAGTCACAGAAAATCCAGAGTCGGAAGGGACCCAAAAGTATCACTGAAGTCCAACTCCCAGCCCTGCACAAGACAACCCCAGGAATCACACCATGTGCCTGAGAGCATTGTCCAAACACTTCTTGAACTCTGTCATGCTGTGACCACTTCCCTCGTGAGCCTGTTCCAGTGCCAAAACACCCTCTGGGTAAAGAACCTTTTCCTTATATCTAAACTAAATCTCCCCTGACACAGCTTCATGCCATTCCCTTGGGTATTATCATTGCTCACAAGAGAGAAGAGATTGTGCCTGCTCCTCTCTTTCCCTCCACAAGGAAGCTGCAGAATCCTATGAGGCATGCTAAACAGACCAGGTGACCTCAGCTGCTCCTCATACACAGCTTCACCTCTAGACCCTTCACCATCTTTGTCACCCTCCTTTGGATGTTTTCTAATAGCTTTCTTTCTTTCTTACATTACAGTGCCCAAAGCTGCCACAATATTCAAGGTGAGGCCTCCCCAGTGCAGAGCAGAGCGGGACAATCCCTTCCCTCCACCAGCTGGTGATACTTTGCCTGATGCCCCCCAGGACACAGTTTGCCCTCCTGGCTGCCAGGGCACTGCTGACTCTTATTCAACTTGCTGTCAACCAGGACCCCCAGGTCCCTTCTGTGGCACTGCTTTCCAGCATGTCATTCCCCAGTTTGTACAAACATCCAGGGTTGCCCCATCTCAGGTGCAGAATCTGCCACTTGTCTTTGTTAAACCCCATATGGTTGCCGATTTCCCAGCCCTCTCATTTGTCCAGGTCTCTCTCCAGGGCCTCCCTGCCTTCAAGGAAGTCAAGAGCTTTTCCCAACTTAGTATCATCAGCAAACTTGCTTATGATAAGAGTATGAGTGATTTTGATTATCCTTTAAAATGCTTACTAAGGAATACCTTTTTTTCAACTTAAAAAACCCCCAAAAAACATAATTAAATATATTATGAAAAAGATCAGCTAGTTAGGGTTTACCTTCTTTGACTCTGCTGGGAGCATATTAATTTATACAAGCTACCTAATAAACTATCTTAATTAAATTATTATGATACCATCTTATTTAAGAATTTACATTTCTTTTTATGCTTTGAAACCTTGCAGTAAGTAGTAATTGACAGTTTAATACAGAGAGTCAAGGTTTTTATATACTAAATATGTGGATGCTACAGAATGAACATATGTACCTATGGTAAAAAAAAAGCTTATGAGTATCAGCTCACATTGCAAAGTATGTAAATTATGAAAGAAAAAAAACCCTCAGAATACTAGCACTTTCTATTAGTTCCTGAAGACTAACTTTGTGCTGAACAACAGAGAAATCACAGTTACATATAGTAATAGAATCCTTTATATAAAATAATCTATGCAATACATAGTGTAGAAATTCCATAATATCAAAAGTTTGAGTACAACTTACTAGTCTATTTTTAATTTTCTCTAGACATTTTGCCCTGTTTATCTTTTTCTGACAATTTTTCACATAAAAAGTAATTTTCCCTTCATGTTTAGCCATAGTCAAGGTATAGCACACAAAAATGTATGAAATTTTTACCTGCTTTAAGACTCTAAAACATCATACTACAACATACAACAACCTGCTCCAGAAAACTTAGTTGAATTCGGAATCTGTATCTATAATATATTTGACTGAACACTACTTGCCATGATAACAGTTGTTTCTGTGGATTTATTTCTTACATGTATGCTCTGGTAAATTATTCAATAATGGCCATCGCTTACTAAAATCTACACTTAGGAATTGCAAGTACTGGATAATTTGATTTTTTATTACATATAAATGTTTTTATTATTTTGCTGTTTTAGAAAGCTCTCCCTAATGAGCATCAATCTCACACTTGGGGAAAAGGGACGCATAACTCTAAGGTTTACAATGTTGGCTTCAGGCATTTAAATCAGAAGATTTTTTGTTTAAATCCCTTGTGGGAGCCCTATTTTAATTTTTTTCCTCTTTTTCTTTAAACCGTAAGAAGAGAATTTAGTATGGATGAAAAGACGCATTGTGATAGTAATGGAAAGTGGGTTTCTTCTATGCTTAGGGCAAGTATACAAAGACACTAAAAATAATGTAAAATTTAAAGCAAATAATTTACTCAATGAAGTAATTTCATATGTCAGTGTTTAATGACTTAAATGATGCTCATTTAAAGTTTCCCGTTTCTTCTTACGTTTTTTCCCAAATACGGAATTAAAAAGATCCCTTGCTAATTAGACTCCACAATTACTAGCATTTATGCATCTAAGAACAACTACCTCAAATCCACTGAGGGATTTATGGTCCCTTTGAATTTGACATTTCCTTTTAATTTTTTCCTAAACCAACCATCAACCTTTGCTAGATTTACACTAGTAGAACCTTCATAAATGCTGATAATATTTGCAACCAACCCAAAACTAAATGAAAATCTATGTCCTTGGTTCTTCTTTCCCATCCTAACCCAGAAAAGCAAATTCTGCATTTTTCTTGATGTGGTCTTTCTACTTTTCTCTGAGCATCCCAATCAGACACAAAAGGCTTTGTATGGATTCATTAAGGTACTAAAAGCTGTTCCAGTTCCAAACTGGAAGGCAAGAAATTATTGTGGAAAGATACAACAGAGGACTGAAATAATCATTCTTCATTCTACAAAGTGATAGAGAGTCAGTCTATGACTGCAGTATGTTGACCTAAAATTGAAACAGAGAATAGATATATCCTACACTGCATCCCTAACATAACCTCTTCCATGTTGTCCCCATAATTGTGGCAAAAGTTAAATAATTTCTCGCTCAAAGGAAAAAAGGGGTCAAATCAAACGAAGAAATCATTAACAACCCAAACCCCTCCTCTGGAATTAAATCTCACCTTCAGCTTTCCTGGAAACAATATATGTAATCAGAAGACTATGTACTCTTCAATGAGGACTGTAATAACTTTTTTCAATTTTTATGCTATTCAGATCTCTTATTTTCATCACACGAATTAATTAAATCCTTTTCTTACCTAGTTTGTCTGTGTTCTCTCATTCTCTATCCTGTGTGTCAGTGCTGCAAACCATAGGAGTGGTAGCAACTAGAGAAGGGGCTGTAAGTCGCAATGTCCACAGGTACGTGTCCCAGCAACTAGAGAGACCTGGATGTATTTGTCTCTCCACAGTGAATTTAATCCTGAATGTGTGTGTGCACACATCATTCCTTAGCAAACTTTAGAGTCCTCTGTGTGTGTGTGTGTGTATGAGTGTGCACTCACACATGGACTCTCTGGGACACAGGCTCAGCCTCACTGGCTGCCAAACCTGCAAGCAGGAACAGCAGCAGTATCCATGGGAGTGGGATTGAGGGACCCCTGGGTTCCCAGGCTGCACTTGACTGGGCTTCAACAACTGCAAAGAAGAACCCATGGTCCTGGAATTCACATACTTCAACAACTCATAACTTGCTCAACTTTCGCTTTTACTACCTTTGAGTTAGATATGTTAGTTTTGATTTGATTTGCTTTGAACAGCTTTTACACAGATCCATTAAAAATACAAAACAACATTATTTTCAGCTGTTTGACTCATATCTTTTTCACAGGAACACAGCATCTGATGTAGAAGATCAGAGGTCCATTTAATCTAATTTTCAAACACTTTGTGCAGTGAGATGCTATGAAAGCTGTCGTTTTGAATGGTTCTGTTAACAAAACCCTCATTTTAGAAATTTTAAATTATAGATCTAGGATCCTCTGAGGGCTGCTGAGAATAGAAAACTCAGCACTAAGCATGGGACAAGTGTCCTTCTGAGTAAGCAAGTATCTACAAGTCGAACAGCTGCTGCTTCAATTAATGTTGCCAACAAAAAAAAAGAATTTCCAGGTCCTTACTGGCAGCATGGGGAAGAGGTGATAGCAGCAATGAAGATGAGAAAGCAAGACAAGGGAACACTCTCACACCTGGGGCTTCCAGAGACGGATACTATGTCTCCAGAAGATAAACTGGCTGAAAGGACAAAACACAGTGCTCCTTCTCCAGTGGTCAGAGCTTCAATGTTCAACTTTTAGGCCACAGCAATGGAATATATATGTGTCTATATATATACTTGTATGGATGTTTCAGTTAATTAAGAGATTACTATATAATGTTTAGAAGTCTGAAAACTCAGGCCAGTTTTCAGCTTTAAAACAAAACTTTACTATATTTATTCATTATCAACATACTTTATGCTAATAATTAGTTTTTCATTGTTACTGATCATGACTGCTATAGATTCAAAACTGTCACTCAGCACCACTAATATGCTACATTAGTTATGAGTCTACATCACCCCAGATCTCATCATTGGTTATGGTCCTTGCTAGTTCTCAGTTGCTAAGATTAAGATGATTAAACCCAAGAGACTTTGATGAGACACTTTAGAACTGAAGAGGGTTAATTTTCTTTCTTCTTTATATTTCCCCTATGTTTAATGTTTCTATGCTGTTTGGTCCTCCCAGGGGAAAGCAGAGGTCTCATCAGTTTCTAATACTATTTATATTGGGGTTTTTCTCATCTTGCAAATCATGCTTCTTTTCCCCAAATCAGCCTGTATGCAACTACACACATCTTTGTCCCTTTGATGATCACAGTCCTCACACAATTTGTGAAGTGCTTATGCATTGTGTCTACTTCTACCACCACAGCATTAACCAGTACATAATATTAATGCTGGTTACCTTATTTTAGTACCCTTATATTTGAGTTCAAGGTAAGTTCATACTGATTAGGACACTTACAGTTTCTAGTTGACATAGGCCTCTGCATTGGCTACAAGGTATCTGGCACCAAGAAAAGTTATTTAAACTCAAAGTCCTAGCTCCAGGCAAAATGCACTGAGATCTAGGCATTCAGTAACCTGATGCACAACAACCAGTCCTCTGAGTACAGAGTTTCCTGAATTGGCAAATAAACAATGGAAAAAAATGTGTCAAGAGTTTATACACCTGATTCTTGGCCAAAGGGAAACTATTATGAGGATTATCAGCCTAGAATTCTCTCCTGGACCATGGTTCTTAAATAATTTCTTTAAGAAACACAGTCATTTATTCCAAAGGATGCCTGGAAGGAATTCTGCTTAGTTAAAATCTTGGTAGCAGGCAGTTTGCCAGGATTTGGGAGTCAGACTGGATGCTCAGTATAGGAGACAGATTACCTGGAAAGCATGGGCATTGATCAAAGGAGAAAAATATGCTTCATCCCTTTGAGAAAGGCTCATGAATAAGTATTCGATGACTAATACATTCTCTTAAGAGAACAGAAACATGTGTCTAGTCCTAATAAGTATGATATTAAAATCTTACTAAACAGCCATTAAAGAAAGTAGAATTTAGTAAGTTCTAACTTCTTTGTTGTATTCAGAAATATTTCCTCATCTCTTGTACTTTTTCTGTTCTGTATTCACTCTGTGTCCCCTTTATTCTATACATAATGATGTGAGAAGACATGGATGAAAGGGCCATTATAATCTTTTAATGTGAAACGGCATAATTTTACTTATGTCAGTTAAATGATACCACGGAACAGATCCTCCTAGAAGCTATGCTATGGCACATGGAGAACAGGGAGGTGATTAGAGACAACCAGCAGGGATTCACCAAGGCATTCTATGATGGAATTACTACATCAGCAGACAAGGGAAAAGCTACAGATGTCATCTATCTGCACTCTCTGTAAGGCCTTTGACATGGTCTCCCACAACATCCTTCTCTTTAAGTTAGAGAGATATATATTTGATAGGTTGACTGTTTGGTGTACAAGGAATTTGTTGGGACAGTCATACCCAGAGTGCAGTGGTTAATGGTTCAGTGTCCTGATGGACATCAGTGACAAGTGGTGTCCCTCGGGGTCCATGTTGGGACTAGTGCTATTTAACATCTTCATCAATGACATTAACAAAAGAGATCGAGTGCATCCTCAGCAAGTTTGCAGATGACACCAGGGTGAGTGGTGTGGTTGACACTCATGAAGGATGATGTCTATCCAGAGGCACCTGGACAAGTTTGAGCAATGGGCCCACATGAACTTCACGAGGTTCAACAAGGCCAAGTGCAGGGTTGTACACCTAGGTCAGGGCAATAACAAGAGAAGACCTGCTGAGAAGAAGTTGGGGATGCTGGCCCACTCATTCAAACCTGCTGAGCCCTGTCATTCAGACAGTTCTTCACCAAGTTCACTGTGAACTTGCTCATCCTACAGTTGGAAAACCTGTCAAGAAAAATATTGTTAGGGAAAGTATCAAAAGCCTCAATAAAATCCAGAAAAACTACATCCACAGTCTTCCCTTCATTCAGTATGTGGGTGACCTTATCATAGAAATATATCACATAGGACTTTCCCTTTGTAAACCCAAGCTGAATGTGCTTGATGATTGCATTGTTTTTTAAATGCCTTTCAACAGCACACAGTATAATCTTCTCCATAATTTTTCCAGAATCTGAGGTTACTCTAACAGGTCTGCAGTTCCCCAGGTCTTCCCTCACATATTTTTTGTAGACTGGAATAACACTGGCTAACTTGCAGTCAGCAGCAACCTCTCAGACTTCCAAAACTTTTGGTAGATGATCAAGAGGGGTCCTTTCATAACATCCATTAGCTCCTTCAGTATTCTGTGAGGAATTCCATCAGTCTCAGGGACTTATGGACATTCAAGTGATACAACTGCTGCCTTACACTGTTAGTGTCCATCAGTAACAAAAGTCACTGTTTCGCAGGTCCTCCAACTCAGAGGAACAAACAGCCCAAGGTCTACCAGTATTATTAAAGACTGAGGCAAAAAACCCCAAATAAACCAACACTGAATGCCTCCAACTTTTCTTCATCCCTATTTGTCAGGTGACCATCAAGTATCAATCAAACATTTCCCTAAGACCTCTCTTGCTATTAGCATACTTTAAAAAGCCTTTCTTGTTTTCTGACACAACACTGGCCAGTTTCAGCTCTAACTGAGCTTTGGCATTTTATGTTTTCTCCCTGCATCTGTGAATTGTATCTCTGTAATATTCCTGTGAAGCCTGACCTTGCTTCCAGAGATCATACAATTTCTTTTTCCGCTTGATCACCAAGAAGAGTTCCCTGTTCAAGCAAGCTGGTCTTTTACACCACCTGTTTGCTTTATTATACTATGAATTAATGATATAAAAAAATTTTATAGTTCATATGGTATATATCGTATTTTGCTATTTATTTTCCATCTTATTTTAGGCACATTTCAACATTTTACTGTGATGCAACCAAATTAATTATTTTGAGTAGCCTTTCAAATATTCAACATTATTTCCAACATATTTTCTTGAAATAACTCTGAAACATCTACAAGTGAATTGAACTTTCTCCATTTAATGATTGTAAAGCTACTAAAGATTCTTTTGTGCTCACCTGAGTTCATTGTCAATTTTTCAGCATGTTCAATATTCAAGGATCTCATTATTTTTACTTGTAACCCTTCAATGTTTCAAAAGTGCAAATCTTATTTCTCATTTAGTATAAAACATTTGAATGCCATTTACTGTATCCCTAAAATACTTTTGCCAGGGGCTATTACAATTTCAGACAAGAAACAGCTTATAAATGAAACAATTTTCTTAAAAAAGATAAATATACTGAGATGCGTACAGTCATACATTCAGTAAGGTGTTACCCTACAGCCCATTCTTCTTTGTTTCTAGAATAATGACAAACACATATATGGATAGACAATATGCCTGAAATAAAAAATGTAGCTGATTACTGTTTCAGAACTGTAGCTAACACTTTCATGGGAAACTAGAAACCCTAAAGCAGTAAAACTACATCAGAAGAAACAAAATCAGAGGAACTTGTTGATAGAAGTTGTTTACATGTGATAAATTGGCACAGTACAGAAAATAAAAAATTATTGCTTCTCTATATTAATACTATACTTTCTATTTGACTACATGTTTTATTTTTAATAACTGAATTTGGAGGACTTAAAACATATAGTCCACTCATGAGAATGAGTAATATTACACATTCTATATTTTAATGTAAAAAAACAATAATTACAGAAGAGTTCTAGAATCAACACTAGATATCAACATATCAAAAAATTTTGCTATCAAACCAATAAATGCAGCATATTCAAGTGCATCAAACTACATAAATTATAGATGTCTAGGGCTGAAAAATGTAGCCCACCACCTGAAATACAGACTATGGTGCCCACCAGCAAACTGTCAAGAGTTGATTGGTCACCTCTATCTTCTCTCTCCATTTTTGCACACTTATTCCTCCTTAAATCACCTTGATCCCATCAGTTCCCCACCTTTGGTTTCCCGTCTAAACATCCTATAATAAGTCTCACACCATCCCAGCATGCTCCCTGCATGCCATAATGAGCCCTTGTACCCCAGGACAGGGCCCCCTGGCCTCTGTTTTGTCCTGGAGAATGACCCCCAGGGACTCAGGGTGCTGTGTCTCACCTGGCCTGTGGGGCTGGTGCTCTCCCAGGACGGCCCTGCAGAGTTCAGGGCAGGGACTCGTGACTCTGTGCTCCTCTGTGTGGGTGTGGTGGTTTGACCCTGGTCGGACTTCAAATACCCACTAAAGTCACTCCCTCACTCCCCTCTGCAGTTGGACAGAGGAGAGAGAAAAAAACCAGTTAAGGATTTATGAGTAGAGCTAAGAACTGGGAGAAGTTACTGACTGGCAAAACAGACTCAATGCGGGGTAAAACTTAAATTTATTACTAACACGATAACAGCTAAACAGTAAGAAATAAAACAGTCTTAAAATACTTCTACCCCCACTCCTCTTTCCTTCCATGTTCTCCCTCCTCCCCTCCAGCAGTGCAGGGGGACAGAAAAAGGGGGATTGTAGTTAGTTCTTGTTTGCCACGGGGTGCAGTTGAGTCTCTGCACCCCGATGGTCCTCCATGGGCTGCAAGGGGACAACTTGCTTCACCATGGTCTTCACCACGAGCTACAGGGGGGATCACACCTCTGAGTCCTTCCCCTGTTCCCGTGCGGTCCCTCCCAGGGCCACAAGTCCTACAAATGAAAAAACTTGCTCCAGTGTGGGTTTCCCTCTCCATGGGCCACAGGTCTGCTGCAGGACTCTGCTCCATCCTTGGGCCTCCCACAGAGTCACAGCCTCCGTCCTGCATCTACTTCTTCCGGCATGGGCTCCTCCATGGGCTGCAGGGGGGTCCCCGCACCCTCCCTGGGCTGCAGGGGTGCCTCTGCACCCTCCATAGGCTGCAAGGGGCCTCCGCTCTAAGTCCTTCCCCTACTCCTGGGGGATAGAGGGGCCCCCCTCTCCCCCTCCTGCTGCACTGACCTTGGTGCCTACATTGTTGTTCCCAAGTTCTCCTCCACTGTTCCCAGGATGGAATTTCCTCTGCCCAATAATCTGCTCTGTTCTTAAATACGTTATCACAGAAGCATTACAGTGCTAATTGGATCAGCCTTGGCCAGCAGCAGGTAGTCCTCCTTGGAGCTGGTTACCATTGGCTCTTCATAGGACAGGAGAAGTTTCTAGCAGTTTCTAACAGAAGGTACCCCTATAGCCCCCCCGCTACAAAATCCAACCACATACACCCACAACAGTCTGAGAAGGTGAGCTCTTTATCACATTCCTTAACACAGGTCAGCTCAGAACTGCCTTTCAAGCTGCACAAAAATATTATAGCATCACCACATCAACACTCTTTACATTTAGCTTATCCTTCTCCAAGTGATACACAATGCCCATACAGAAAAAGAAGCAAGTGACAAAGCTGGTTGTGAAACACTACTCAAAACCAGCACCAATATACTCTTTGCTCTAGTACTGCACTTGGCTAAACAAGGGACAGGATTCAAACATTATAAATCATTTGAGAGTGGAGTACAGAGAGAAATAGATAGCAAAAGGGTCTAGTTATGTTCATGCATACCAAATATCTAGCTGAAACAAAATAGCATGAAACTCGTCCAATATTCTTTTCCACCCACTTTCTTTAACCCTCCACCAGCTTCAGACCAATGTCTAACATTAAACAATGCAAAAAAAAAGTCTAAAATATTTTACTAGGCTACCTTGAACACTGCAACAAATTAATAATGCAGTCATGAATCAAAATTAAATGTCTCAGCTGTTCATCAGATACACCTACGTTCCATTTTTGCCTGTCTTTTCTTCACAATTAGTAATTGCAAACACTTACTACCAAAATCTCTTATCTATAACTTTATAACCTCAGCATATGGCATCAAAAAGTCATCAGTATATGTTAGTTGTGTGTCCAGAAAAATGTCTCTAAACCAGGTTATCAATTTTCAATACATTATTTTCAGTCTGAAATTAGAGCCAGGGTTACCTATATTTTACAAGGTTTAGTTTTTCTACAGCTCCATGCACAGAATTCCTGTTCAAGCCAAGGAGAACCTTCATGAAGAATAACAGAAAAACAGAGGTATTCTAGATTTGTTCTCCTGCATATGCCACAACATTTATACATGTAACTCCTGCAAGTATCATTAAGAATAATGATTAATTTGATATCTAGAGTGCTTATCTTCCCTGACACTTCAAGAACCATACAAAGACATTGAAAACATTACAACACATAATAAAAACAGTCACAGAAATAATTAAAGCAAAACCTGGGATGTCAGAAATCTTTTTGTGTGAAGAATTCTTTTCACTCCACCAGGTAACAAACAGAATTTTACTGAGAAAATCTACACTCACCAGTGGAATGCATTTCAGATTTGATCAATGAAGAATGATAGTCCATACACTGCATCTGATTATCAATGAATTAAAGTTAAATAACTGACATGTTTAATATACCTTTATCTCAATCCAATGCAAACAGAAAAGTAGAATTTGGAAGGATGTTTTAATGTCTTCCCACTGGCTCACCCACTTTATTACCTATGCAATCCACTAAATAAACAATTTTTTCTTCCTATTTCAGCACTGCACCACCCTTTCCTGATTTTTCCTTTACATACTGCAGTAGTACTATTATGACAGAAGGATAATATTTGATGTAATTCTGGACAATTCCCTTGGGCTTATTACTTCAGTCACAAAGTACAGCAATTTCTTAACACACTTTTTCCCTACAATACTTACCTTTTCTTCTCTTTTGTTCTGCTGACACTATATGCAGCCATTCCCTCTTGCAGAAATTCCCTTTTTTATGGTATACAGAATTCCAGGTGATAATCTGACTTTAAGTATATACTAAATAATTGTATTCAATACAATGATCACATTAAATATATTTTCTAAATTTTGGCCACTCAGGTGTCCCTTGGCAAGCTTCCATGGCACAATGCCACAGTCATGTGGGAGCTACCACATTGTTGGGAGCTACTTACGTAGCACACTCAGCAGAATAAATAATGACATCTTTGGTCATGGACTGAAGGTCCTAAACTGCCCAACCTAAGGGGAAATACAGACAGTGTTTAAATAGGTACCTGAACATATGCCACTCCATTACTAAGGACAGGAATCAAGATATGAATTCTGCCCAGCATTGCACTGTACATACTATGTAAAAAGTCATTCTGCCTGTGTAAAGAACTCAGACATTTCTGCTTTTCACATACCCTATAGGATGACCAAATCATCAAACTCTGCTGACAAGAAATGGAAGAACAATATAGCGGTGACAGCTCTTGCTTGAGAATGCCAGTTGTCTAAATCTCCAACACAGAACGACACACCAAGATCAGCTTGACCAATCATGACTGTTACAATACAATAAATTTAGTCAGTAAGATAAGCAAAATCTGGTAGCAGTAGACCAAAACTAATTCCTTGGATTCCACTTGAAAACTAAGTGTTATATGGTACAATACCCAAATCAGGAGATGTTGCATAAAATAAAATTGCATTCTCTCTCTCATCTCCAAACAGATTTCAGCTGTGGCCTCTAGCAGAATACAAGGAACATTTAACAGGGAATTAACAAAATCACAGCTAATTGTGATACTGAAACATATGATCTCTGTCTCTCTGTGAAGAGTGCATCTGAAAGAAACATTCTTTTTTTATTATTATTTTTAATTCTGAAGTGGGTGCTCTTGAATATTGCTGCTATGCAGTTTCCTTGAACAGAGATATTTTGTGTTAGAGGCAACTTAGAACCTTACTTGTGAAAACTTAACTAGTCAGGAGGAGGTCGGTATTACGGCACCTTCCCCTCCAGCTATTTCCATCCCTGTATTTGCTTTAATGCATTTTTCCATTATCTGGGTTGTATTATACTTAATATTCATACCATGGCTGTATCCCGTACTGTGAATATGTCACAGTAACAACAGCATGTTAGTACCCCAATACTTGTGAAATAATTTCCACCTCGCTCTTTTCCAACTGAACTTCATTATCTGTTTCATGCAGGAAAACTATTCTACTCTGAGGAAAGAGACTGAAGTGGGGGTGGTACAATCATGTCCCCCTCTTTGTAACCTTCCCTGAGGGGCTCCAACACCTGTTGAATAGCGTGAGGAAATGGAAGTTTGCAGTACATCTGTAACCCTCTCCTACTGTTTTCAAGGTAAGAGAAGAATTTTCTGTCTCACTGATAGACAAGCAGTCAGTTCCGGGTCAGAGTCAGGACTAATAATCATACTGCAGTTTATAACCAGATAACTAAATTATGGAAATTCTGAATATTCTACATTCCACATTAGCTCAGGATGTTCAAAAGAATTATGCGATATGAGTGAATGAGATTTTTATCCCAAGTCAAATACTCATTTTTAAATATCACTGCCTATATGCTTTACACATGCCTACACATGCCTATAGAAGCTGTCTGTGCTTGCAAGCATTGTGTACCATATTATTCAGAGTATTATTTGTTACAGAAGACCCCACTGCATTTCTTAAAGCAAAGCAATCAGTCTATCTACAATTAGAGTGTGAAGTTACCTGGAAGCTAAATGTAGGAGCTATTTAACAAAATACAGCTACCTTACACAAAAGTATATGACAGTGAATGAAGAATAACAAATGCACCTGAAAATGTAGGAGGAATTTGTAATGTAATTATCAAACTTAAATTTTATCTGCCTTGGCAAAGTGAACAGGGAACTGTGAAGGGGGAAAATGCGAATATCAATAGGAACACATTATACCAATAGCACTATTTTGTTGTATTTGTTTCTTGGGGATTCTGAGGCAAGAATGCCTGCTTACAGACAGTATAACCAAGGCATCACAGCTTATGAAGTATCCAACAATAATACCATGAAGGAGCACCATCATTGTCAGGTCTGTGATACGCTAGCAGCGCTGATGTTCATGTGCCTGACAGGTCAGACAGTTAAGTATCTGCCTAGTTCTGATTTCAGCACATTTTAAAATTCTTGGGAGTATTTAATCATAGTGATTGACTTAATGGTCCTTGCCAAGTCACTTTCATCCTTGACTGATACCCAAATGATCAATAAGCTTGACCATGCCAAAAGAGGGAAAAGAGACAAAGGATAGAGGACAAAGTGGGGAAAAAAAGAGAGTGAGAAATAAAAAGAACGAGGGAGAGAAAGTAAAACACAAAAAGAGGAAGAAAAACAGCATAAGGGAGCACAAGAAAGAAAGAGAGAAAGAAGAGAAGGGGAGGAATGAAAGAAGAAATAGAGGAGAGGAAGGAGAGGAGGAGGGAAGGGAGAGAAAGAAGGCAGAAAGGAAGAGGGAAGAGCAAGAGGACACAATATGAAGCATACAGCATTATCTACAGCTTGAACCCAGAATCACTCAAAAGGTTATGGGATGCTAGTATTTAACAACAAATCAATCACAAGAAAAATGCAACATTACAGTAGTGGAGGGTTGGGGTAGGGAGTGTTCTATAAAGAAATTCAAATGAGTCCCTAGCATTAATACTACCAAAATTTGCCTAACATTTGCTTTAGTAGCTGAAGTGCAGTTTTTAAAATGCATCTAAACTACTTGGAAACCTAATGGTCTTTGAAAATTAGTAGGAATTTCACCACGAAAAATCCTTGGACATTCCATTTTTAACTGTAAGCATTTCTTCATTCACGTTTTAACATCTGATGAGCCAAAATTTCATGTTCAGAAGTAATACAGATAACACACATTGCTGGATGTCAAACAGACATGACTTCTAATGTCACTCAAATAAGCCCTCTAAATAAGTCAAGTATTGAAGTACCGAACAATGCAATGTATGAATTAGAAATAATAAGTCTGCCTTCAATATCTATTTCTTATCCTCTACAACTGTATTTACCCAAAGTGGATTTTGAATTTCAGAACTGGAAAGCGTTCTCGAGGGAACAGGGGCAGAATTTTATTCCAGTCACATACAAAACAAGATGAATACTAGAGACATGGCCATCTATGATATTCTGAAAGCACAGGTCTCCAGTTTTGAATTTCTCTTGCAAAACAGACTCCAGTTACATGCACTCATACATGCATAAATGTAAATACATGTATACAGTAAAGAGACAGATACCAGAATTAATGAATACACTAGGCAGGTTTAGAACAGAGTGATCTTCACCCATCTCACTTTATCTGAACCAGGGACCATTGAAATTTTGTCAGAAAGCTGATCCTAACATGGCACTGCCTTTAGCACCAGTACAAGGTTCACATCACTTGTGTGAACACATTCTTGTGCCGCTGCAGAGGAAGGCCCGCCAAGTTTCAATTACAGCAGTCACATTCCAAGACTTATGTGTCTGCAACAGAAGGCTGTAGACAGTACACAAGGCCGTGAAATATATACCTCTGCTTCTCCCCAGTAAACAAACCTGTATGGATCCGATGGGGCTGGTTAGTGTCAGCACTTGCAGCTATTCTTTCCTCACACCAACTACACGCAGTCTTACAGTTACAGAGGCGAGTTCAGCCAGATATATGCAGAGCCACACTCTGTGAATTGCTGTTGGCCTCACTAAAAGAGGGTATAGTTCTAAGTACAGGTGGAAGGAGAGCACATACTGCTCACTCTGATACCCACATGGGAGCAGATTTATGGCTATACAAACTTGCT
Source organism: Cephalopterus ornatus (assembly GCA_013396775.1). NCBI lineage: Eukaryota > Metazoa > Chordata > Aves > Passeriformes > Cotingidae > Cephalopterus > Cephalopterus ornatus. The sequence continues at coordinate 39,477 of VZRE01015476.1, forward strand.
CTTTTGCACTGTGCTGTGGAAGTAAAGAGTGAATCATTACCTTTTCACATTTCTTCAGTGTACTATTACTTATGATGTTGTGATACTATTGCATGTATCATATAACCCATAAAAGTATAAGTTCATACAAATTCATACACACACCTACACCTATACAGAAAGCCTCACATCACATCCACACCACAACTGAAAACTGTTCCCAACTGGGACACATTTTTCCACAACTGCACTTCACATACATACAATTCCCATGCACACACTGTTCAACACGGGGAAATGCAAACCCCTCCAAAGATCCATGCTTTGTGACTGGCTGCCAAAATTTTCCAGCTCACACACTTGCATCCATGAGCTCTTCAGACTATACTCATGCATTCACACACGTGCACATATGCATCATACGCACATCCATCCATGCAAACACGTGCACACAGAAACCCGCGTGAACGCCTGTGTGAATGAACCCATTCGCACACCCGTGCAAGACAAAAGCATGTCACAGAGGCACAGACACGTGTAAGAACACATACACACACACGCAACATATACGTATACGCAGATGCACTGGAAGGGATCCGTGCACACTCTCACACACACATGCATACACACAAAACACGCGCGCACACGCCTGCCCTCAGATGCACAGCACCACACAACCACAAGCACACAGAGGCACACGCGCATCACCCACCACACGTGCACCCACGCTCAGCACGGCAGCACACGCGAGCACACACACGGATGCTCACACAGACACACGTGCCAGCGCAAAACCCTCACGGGCACACGCGCACCCAAACACACGCTCCCGCCCTCGGGAAACCTCCTCCGCACGCACCGACAGACGAGGCCCTGGCGGATGCACCCGCACTACAGAACCCGGCACATTCCCTCAGGCACAGAAATGCACCAGCACCGCCCCCGCACACGCGGGACAACACCCCCGCACCGCCGCCCACGAGCGCGCCCCCGCACCGCAGCCGGTGCCTGCCCGCCCCCTCCTCAGTGCAGGAACGCGCCGCCCACGGCCCTGGCGCGCTGGCTGGGCGGGCAGAGCAGGACAGAGCGGGGCACTCCCGGCCCCGGCCCCGATCCGGGCCCCCTCAGCGTCCCCCGCCGGGCCCACCCCGAGTGGCGCCCCCGCCCCCGCG
>VZRE01015476.1:41318-111465 GCA_013396775.1 Cephalopterus ornatus
TTTGGAGTTTATTGATGAGGGCGTCTGAGCGTTGAGGGGCTCTCCCGCGGCTCCCGGTGGATGCTGGAAGGAGCCAGGATTGTGGTGGGTTTCGGCTGTGCAGGGAGTTGGGTTAGCGGGGGGGTGGGGGGAAGGAAAAGACACGATCGAGAGTAGCTGAGACTTTGTGCCCCCGTTGGAGAGATGGTTGAGTCCTCGTCAAGGTTGCTGTGGTATCCCAGAAACACCATTCACTCCGAGCTGTGACCGCGCACCATCAACAGCAACAACTCCGCTGCGCCTGGCCGAGGAATAGGAATTAGGAGCTCTCAAGAATAATATGAAAGGGATCTGCAGAGGGGAAATTCGTGCAAAGGAATCGAAATTAGCAGACTTTTGGGAAAGGGGATGTACTAAATGTGGCCGGCTGGACTTCATCCTGGTGAAGAAAATGGAGATTAAAAGTGGATTTACATTTTGGAACCTCGTCTTTTTATTGATGGTTTCGTGTGTGAAAGGTAGGGTAGTATTTGAGGGGTATATTTTTAGGGGTCCATTTGCTTTCGGTTAGGGCGTTGCAAGCTCTCGGCTTACACCAAGGTGTATTTCAAAATATATTTATCTCTTCTTTTATATTTTTATCCTGGGTACTTTGCCATGGAAATATATAAACGATCGCTAAAGCGGGGAGGAAAGGAGTTGATTCAGAGCTCTCCTCGGAGATAGAAAATGTATTTGCTTGCCAGGGCTGGCGTTCAATGCAGTGACTGAGCTGAGGCTCAATAAATATTCTTGCAGTATAGTCAAACGGAGACGTGAGTTGGTTCATACAGCCTCTAACTAGTGTATATTCAAACAAATCCCACCGGATGACTTTTTTAAGGTGATGATGATGATAGTGCGGGGTGAAGGGAGGATTACCTACAACTCTGGTTTTCGGTAGAGCAGCGGGCTCTTTGCGGGAATGCCTGTATCGATGCACTTATTAGTTTAACCCGTTGCGTGGGGAAAGTTACGGAGGAGCCCAGCGTATGCGTAGCGGTCTCACAGCCCGAAATGCGCTTCACGCTCGGCTATCTGTACGCATGCAGAGCTCCCAGGCTGTCGGAAAGGTGCGCCGGCAATTCAACCTTTTCTCTCTCCTCCTTTGGTCTCTTTTCCCTCTCCTTTGGTCCCTTTTCCCTGATATATGTGAGGGGTTCTGGCTTGGGCTTTTTGTCTCTTTTTTTTTTTTTCTCTTTTCGGGGCAGGGGCTCTTTTGCTTTCTTTTTGCTTCTGTGTTCATGAAAGGAGAGCAAGAAGGAAGTGTCTAGTTAGCGGCATAAATATCTCCACTAAGTCTGTGCTTGCAGACAGTTAAGGGAAATGATACACGCAGAGAAAAGAAGAAATAATGTGGTTTGAATAATGTGCACCTGCAGAATTATACAGGCATCGCTAAACAGTGGAGTGCCGATCCCATCACGCGTGCCTTCAGTAAAAGGATCTATTCTGCAACTCCCTATCGTCGGCTGCCTACCCGAAATAATCTCCCCTTGTTTGTGGCCAGTGATTAATATCCGATTAATCACCCTTTTATCCCCCTCCTCATCCTCATTCCTCCTCCCCGCCACATTCATACGCTCCCAGAATATTTAGTAGACATTATCGATCCTCTCCGAGTTTTTAGACTTGGTTATCGCCTACAGAGGTTGCCTGCACGGGTGGGAAGAAGATGTTTTGGGGGGAGGGTGGCATTCAAAGGCGTGCCTTCCCGAGCTGGCTCTGGCTTGGATGAAACAGTTTATTGTAGACCTTTGCAGCTGCTTGTCCCCCTATTTGCATCGCGTGGAAAAGACATTTCGCGTTTCACAGGGAGGGGGTTGTCGAGGGCTTTTTACCTCATCCCACGTTATCCTGACGCGGGGTATCCAAGGGGGGGAAGGGGGCTTACCTGCGACGTTTATGCACATTTTAATTATAGGCACATTCTCGCTGTTTGCATCTATTGGAGGGAGCCGCTCCCGGCCCTCTGCCCCGGTCTGGAGATGCTTTACTGTGAGCGCAAGACCCGGGGCTTTGGGGGCATTTCTTTTCCCTGGTTCGGCCCCCTGCCATTAGCGCGTTCTCTGTGCCACGTGCCAGGGTTCGTCAGCCCCGGGCTGGCGGCCGGCGCGGTGCGGGGGCTCCGAGCGGGGGCTCCGGCGCCGCTCCGAGGCGGCTGCTTTGTGAGCGAGAGTCGCGGGGCGGCAGCATCCGACCGAGGGACGGGCTGGCGCGGCCGCGGGAGCGGAGCGGCTTCCCCAGCACCTGTTGAGAGCCGCCTCGCTTGCCCTTGGGAGCGGGGTAAGGAAAAAAACGCTGGGCACTGAGGGCAAAACCGGGGATAAAGGACCAGAAGAAGCCCAAGAAAAAGAGAGAAGAAACGGGCTTTGCGAAACTGGCCCTTTCTCTTCCTCCGTATTGTCAGGGCCTAATCCTCGCACGTGCTGACCAGGGCAGTTTCCATAGACTGCTTTCAGAGTGGGGAGCTTTTCCCAGAAGCAGCAGACCCAGTAGGTCAGATTTTACATCCTGAATGTGGGTTCCTTTAGGCAGCCAAGCTCCATAGAACTGGCTTAGACTCACTGCAGCACTGCATCTATTCTGGGCATTTATATTTAGTTCTCTTCCCCGCTCCCGTGAATGAAAGCATTTTACTTCAACTCACATTCCCTTTGTCTCAGCAGACGCTTGTGGCCCCAGAAAGCACAGGCAAACAGTGCCCATTTTCCTGATGTTGGGAGCAAGATGACTCCCCAGATTCTAACATCTGCTTTACCATTGCCTGGCAAGGCCTTTTTACCACACCCCACCTCCACAAGCTCTAGCCCATACCCTTCCTTGCTTTAACACTTCTGCTGGCCTACAGTACCACATCATAACACTCAAACTGTTGCTGACATTCTTGTCATCCAGATCATTTCCACAGCTTTGCTTGATATCTGCCCCTCAGGCCCTTCCTACTTTTGTCATTGACCTGTCACCATTTCTCCAGTCTCGATCCACAGTTCTCCCGCTGTTACAAGTGTCAGACTTGGAAGGGGTTAGAAAAGGGAGAAGAAAGTAGGAGAAGATGGAGAGAAGGAAATTGTCAGAACCTCTGAGGAAGGGATGATATGAAGACCTAAAGTAAAAAGGAATTGTACTTTCTTCAGTGAAAACCTTGCTTACACAATATCCCATCATGCCCTGGAACAGTCTCCCATAAAATCTTCCTTGAATACACATGGAGTTAAAAAGCAAAGAAATGGCACCATTGGAAATTCAGAGAAGGCACAGAAGGCATTAAAATAAACAAATCCACAATCCAACCCTTAGAAAAGGCCAAGCAGAGTGATTCCAGCTACAGGGGGTCATGAATCCTGTGCTCTTCCCTTTAGATGTACGAGACACCCAGGAAAGCTCCCTTCCGTTCTCCATGGGAGAAATGAGAAGTACCACTGAGACATGGATGGGAGATACAAACCAAGTTTGGAGGACTAAGGATAGGAAACCTCCACTGCCAACTCCCTTACAAAAAGGGAAGGAGAGGGCATAAAAGAGGGGGAAAAAATTAGGGAGCGTCAGTGAGCTGTGCCTTCTGGGATTTAGGAGATAGTTGCACCCCTTCGGTTTGACACCTCCCTCCACCAAAAAAAAGAAAATGCTTGTGATCTGTTAATGGAAGGAAATCAGAAAGGAAATCAGACAGAATGACCACAAGAATTTAGCTTTCACTCCAAGACAGAAAGCACCAAGGTCGGCTTTTTTGTCTGCCTGGCTAAAATGAAGCTTTGCCGCTGCTGTTGTTCCTCCGTTCCCCTCTTGCAGTTGTGATAAGCAGAACAAGGGCAGCTTTCAAAATGAAAGGGACATGAAACACTGAGATTTTAAATGGCTCATTGACAGAAGAAGTGATGAGAAAAAGGAAAGGATTTCCATTTCCAGTGATGGGTACCTGGCATGTGGGAATATTTAACAGGGACAAAGCGTGCCCCGTTTCTTTCAGCCACCTCTGCAGTCTCCCTTCTCCCCCATTCCCACCTCAGTCCCGCTCCCTTCATGCTCCGCCGGCACCTCCCCACCGCTTCCTTCCTAGTCACTTGACTTAGTGGTGATGGGTATGAGGTTACTGGCGGATGGCTTTCCTCAGTGGGGCACGGATGGGCGCAGCGAGGTGCTGGCTCCGTCCCCGAAGTGGGAACGGTCGGGGAGTAACAGCAGATTTAGGTTTCCTTATTTCTAGATGGTCGATGCCGCTGCTGCATCTTTGTGTGTGTGAGTGTGTGTGTGTTGTGTGTGTTTGTTTCGTGTGTTTGTGTGTATCTACCCATGCAAGGGGGCAGGGACGCACTGACTGGAGAAGGGACAACGGCGTCCTTCCTTTCCAACTCTTCCGCACACGTTCACCTCCTCCACGGTGCCTCTTTGCCATAAGCCCCCGCAGATGACACAGTGCTTGCTGTGCTCAGCGGGCACCGCAACTCACCGTTTTTTCAAGCTACGCAATTCTTCAGGGTTGCGGGCAAAGTTACCTCTCTCCCCCCCGCCTTTCTGAGGGCTAAAACAAGGCTTCGCTGTGCCCCCGATAGGCGCTCGGCTCCACCTCCTCTTCTTCTTCTGCAGAGCGGCAGTGAAGAAGCACAAGACCCCTCCCAGCGGCATCACCAGGGACCGCTTCTGCCTCTCCTGCCAGTGTCATTAGGGACCTGCACAGGGGAGCCTCACCTTCGGCCTCCGCATTTTCACTGCGAGAGGCAGCAGTGGCAGGGCGGAGCCGGCATGGAGCGGCGGCCGCCCCGCCGGGAGCCTCCCCCGGGCGCCTCCACCCGCGCCCGGCACCGGCCTCCGCAGCCGCTCGAGGCGGCCGCACCTCCGGGCAGTCCTTCTTAATGCAGTCTTCGGTCTTTTGGCTTTCCTTTGTGTCGGTGACTCCTGTTGGCAAGTCTGAGGCAGCGTTAAGGGGGTCGGTTGGTTGCTTGGTTTGGCTGACACACAGAAATAGCCCCTGGCTCGCCGAGCACTACCAGCCCGCTCCTCGACGAGCGGCTGGGGGCTCCAGGCAGCCACGCAGGCTGAAGAGGGACAGGTTGTAGCTTCACCTCTGTTGTTAACATCCCGATTTGCAAGCACGAGCTCAGGAGACTTACAGAATTCCGTGGATGTGCTTTTAAATCACTCCTTTCTCAAGACTCCTGTTCAATAAACATAGGAACTTGTAGTCTAGCTATGGTTTTTTGCTTGCTTGTGTGTGGGGTGGGTGTTTTTGAGCAACAAGTCAAGCAGGATTAGTTGCGCATCTAGTTTAGTGCCTCTTATTTCCAACTTTGACTGGTAAGAGCAGTCTAGGAAAGATTTGAGAAACACAGCAAGTAGAGTGACTAGCACATCCTGGATCCTAGCAGCCAGCATCTTTGGGTCTCCCAAGCTAAATGCTGTTTTTGAAACATCATATTTTAAAAGGCATGGACTGGCCCATGCTCCACTCATTTGCGTGTTCTCTCTCATTCTGCTGCCCTTTTCACTTCACTTCTCTTTTTCCTTACCTTTTCCCTTCCCCTCCTCCTTCGCCTTCTTTTTCCCCATCCCCTTCTCTTCCATACCATTGCATTCTTATACACTCTGCATTTGGCTGAAAGCACTGAATAATGTGAACACTTGTAATAAAATCGGCTTTATTATATCCAGTGTTGTTGATGTGCTGTGAAGGTCAACCCCAAAAAATGGAGATTTGAAACCACTGAATGCACATGTATCTAGTAACGAGAAAGAAAAGCACATACTTGTTCAAAGAAATTGGAAAAGGTTTTGAAATATCCTGTGGGGATGGCTCAATTTGCATGATTGTAACATCTTTTCAGTGAAAACGTTATGAAGAATAACATAGCCTTCTATCCCTCCCTTTTTAAAAGCAAGGGTCTTGGACCCACTGATTTTCAGAGGTATTGAGCATTTACAATTTCAACTGCCTCCAGTAAGAGCCTGGGGAACAAGTTAGCACCTCTGAAGCAAGGCCAAGTGATTCCATCATTATGATGCTGAGACAGACTGTATAAGTAAAGGAAAACATCTATAAAACAGAATTATATATAACATGTTAATTCTACAGAATCTGATAAATTGGAATGGTAGGAATAAGAAAGGCTTTATGATCTGCTGTAAAATTTGTTTGGGTTTTTTTCCTTTTCCACTAGTAGGAAACTTCAGTTCTAATTCAATGGGATTGTGACATCTCAAGTTCAACTTCCTGCTGATGCCTATCATTCATCTTGTATTTCTGATCATAATGGTTAAGGTTGAAAGGATAGAACAAAGCTTTTGTGGGAAATTAGCTTAGCAGTTATTTCAAAGCAATTTCCCAGGAAAGAGCAGTCAGAGAACAGAAATTTTGGTCTAAGTTGTTTTTTCCTTAGAGCCCTGTGATTTTAAGACAGCTCTTAAGGCACGAGATACTCGAAAAAGCAATATTTAAGTAACAAATCAGAGAGATATCTGATCAAGTTATTACAAGGCCATATACCTTACCTCATTCTTTTGTTTATAGAATTTCTATGCTAAGATTTACTTCAAAATTCCAAAACTCTTATGAGCTTTAGACACGTGCCTTTCAAACAACTTCACAGATGAATGTTTACATATCAATAAAATACTCACCTTTATCTTAAATTCAAGAGACAATATTTGGCAATTATCTTGGACCTAAATAGAAAGGTACGTGATATGTAATGTATGGGTTTTAACCTGCCTTTTTTAAGAAAAGAAAAGCAATAGCAGTAGGAAATGTTGAAGATCTCCTTGCCAATACCCAGTTTTTCTTCTGGGAAATGGAATGGACAATCATATTGGACTGTAAGTAAGATTATGTAAAATAAACATACACAGACACACCATTTACTTTTGTACATATTTACATTTAATTGTTTACCTTTCCTGGACAGATTTCCATTTGTGTTTGCACTGCTTTACTCTCACAGATCGTGCAGGATTTACTATGGCTTCATAATTCCAGCATTACAAATGCTGAGTACTGTTGTAAATGTCAAAGAAGGAAGTGGTGGAAGTTCATCATGTCCTTCCCGGGGTCTGAAATCTTAGTTGGGTAAGTTTATAGATTTAGGAACAGTGTTACTCAGAGAGTGAGCTCCAGAGTATTGGAAAATAGCATACAAGGGATTCCACCAGGGCTGGTCCTCTCATAGGTCTGTGTCACTGAACAGCAAGATGGGATGCAGACAGGACAGACATGGAGGGACAGACTGCCCATTTTGCCTTAGATTCCACAAAATGCATCTTAGTGTCATGTATGGTATTTCCATTGTATCATAGAAATAAAGAAAATAACTGTAAGTAACTGAACCACAGAAGCATTCATGGCATGATGAATTCTCTCTTCCCGAGGCCTGTAAATAACACAGATTATCACTGCAATAGAACTGAAGGAATCTGGAGGCTTGAGGCAGAAATGACTGAGTGATTACTGATTATACAGATGTTGAATCACTATTTCTGACCTTGCATTATATTTTGTCTGTTTCCCATATTTACATATCTTATTAGTTTTATATCTTTATGCATGTAAGTTGTTTGGTTTCATTCTCATGGAACTGGGTACACATATATCTGTACACATGGATATATAATATGCATGTGTAGAAATTATATCCATGTGTTTGGTTATGTTACAAAGAAATTCAACAGACTGCGTTGTTAGCTTACAAAGTTGCAGGTAACAACTTGAAACTTACGGGCTTCCTGAGTTATCCATCACCTCTTAATTTATTGTGTATTCTCAATCTCAGAAGGAAGTTCTACAATAATATGTAACTGATTTCATTAACAGAAGAGTGATAGTAGTGATAACTAGGAGGAAATGTAAGGAGGAAAGCTGGGTGAAAACAAAAAAACACTAGTTACTAAAACCAGCAATTAAAACCTGATACTGGCACATTAAGAATTATCTGACATATTCATTCCTACTGATTCAAGGATTTTTTACCAAATATAGTTTCTGTAAAACTGTTCTTTATAGATTTAAAACTTCTAATCACCTTTCAAATACAGGGGATAAAAAAAAGAACATTTCTGTGCTATTTTGTGGTTTATTTTAATACTGATTTTATCATTTAAAAAGGCTGACATATATCTCAGAAGTATCTGTATTTCAGTGGCAGTTAAAATGAGCCCTTTGCAATCATTAGCTCCTTATAGAACTATTTTCAAACCCAGCAAGCAGGTACCTGCAAGTGTAGTTTGGAGTCCTTAGCAAAATTGAGCCACATAAATGCAAACTACAGATATTCTTCTTGTTTCAACATAGTGCTGAGATGGAACTAATTGAATTACCAGACCTTTCCTCCATTATTTAATCTGACCCTGAATGAAAACTTCACAGTCTGCTATAGTTGTCTTCTTGATTGCTATGCAGTATTATTTGGGAACTGAAGCTTAGTCTAATTAAAACTATTCTTTTAAAAGCCTATATTAAAAGTTGCATTTTTGCTTCTGTATATCAGCTTTGGTCCAAAGTTAAATAAAAGTTATAAAACAGGATAAAAAAAGAGCTTCTAAAGTGCCTATTGTTTGAGCCCATTGAAAGCAAATGGAGAGTCCAGAATAGGACCTTTGAGAGTAGATTTGCCTCTTTTTCTTTCCATGCTGAGTTTTGAATTACAGTTTTTGGTACATATATTTTGTTTGACTCAGAAATATTAATTACAACAGAAGCCATGTATTTCATAGTACACTAGAAATTTTCATGAGAAGTGTTATTTGGAAAACTCACATTATAAACATAAAGATTACAAAAGTAAATTGCTTATGATTAAGGGAAAATATATATTTGGATACAGTCAGAAAATGCTCTTTCCACATTTTATTGCTGGTCACGTCAGTACTTCTGAGTCCACTGGATTCAGTGTAATGGTAGTGTGCTGATACAATGTCAGCTGTAGTCTTTAGCACCACAGAATACTTATGTCAGGACTCATGTCAGAATATAGGCTGAATTACAGCAATTTTATAACCTAGTTTCAAGATTCCATATTAATTTTTTGTCTTTTAGTAAAACATTCTGCAATTTGCAGAAGGCTGCTAATGGCTGCAGAGGAACTAGGAGGAACTGATAAAAGAGATTTCAGCTTAGAATGCTTCAAATTTAATTAATAATACAAGTTGGTTTTACTTGTGTTGGGTTATCATATATTCCCAAATGTAGTTACATTTGAAAATGCTGAATTAGCTAGCAAAGCCAAAGCACAAAAATAGGGAAGTTTCCACATTAATTTTATTGTATTTATTTTCTAGCACGTTCTTTGTTTTTGCCACTGTCTTAGTTTAAATACATCTAACGTGCTGAATCAAAATAACAGGAACTAAAATGTAGTATAAAACAAGGGTCCAAATCCTGACTTTTGGAAAGCCTACCTGGTTAAACAAAAGTGGAGGGAGGAAAAGAATAGGTCTTTGGCCACCTCACATGATCAAGTCAATCAGCCTGTGGTAATAGATGTTTTTTTCTTGCACCTCCAGCTGCATGCAGGAACACAGACACTCCAGCACTTCTGGTAGCAGGCATCTGTAGCTATGTGTTCTGTCAAGAGGAAACTCTGCTTAATTCATGACTATGCCCACCTTGTGAGATTTCCCTTGAATACGTCGATGGTAACTGATGCTTCAGTCACATGACTCCTGCTGACTTTAGCAATGCTTGTTGCATAGAATCACAGAACTGGTTACGTTGGAAAAGACCTCTAAGATCATCAAGTCCAACTGTTTACTCATCACTGCCAAGGGATGAGATGACTGCCATGCATGACATGCTAGTTTTAATGACCACAAGAAATACCTATAACTCTTAATAAAAGGGCAAGATATTTTCTCAAAAATCTCTGCACCGATATAGTGCTCACAAAAGTGGTTACCTGATTAGAGAATTTTTATCAGTGTAATATATCGAAGTAACATGGTACAAATTTTATATTATCAGGTGAATGTTTTAGCAATGCTTAAGGCAACAATCCTTCCCTCTTCAAACTGTTACAAAAATGCCTACAACTTTTAGAGCATTCCCATTATTTACTAAATCCTTTCATATGAAACTGCTAAAAGATTTCCTCTTCAATTCTACCCTTCAGTAAAGGATCCTGGAACTGAGAAAAAAAAATCAACACTTTACACTTGAAGGGCTTAAAAAATGCCCTCTTACAGCAGAAAAACTGACTATGGAGCCCTCAGTTTCTTGGTGTCACCTTCAACTTAAAAACAAATGAGACCATCGTTACTTATTCCTTTCACATTACTATTCAGCATATCTAGCACTTTATTTCATAATTCTTCTCAATAGCTGCCCCTTTCTGCAAGCTCTTTTAAAATTTCCCTCACATGATTGTCGTATTTATTAGCTTTAGAGACTTTGGTAATATTACCTCTTTACCCTTTATTTCAATCTTGTCAAGTGCTTCTCAGGAAAATAAAATACCTCTGATATTTGGTAGAATATTTCTTTAGAGGTTTTCATACATTTTGTTTAATGAACATTCATATATCCTAAATGCAAACATATTCTCCTTATAGCAATTATATTTTAAGAATCTGAATGTTACTATAGTTTTTCAGTGGCCTAATTTTCTCCCCGATTGCTTAAACATTCTTGAGAAAGTCTAATTTTCAACCCATTTCAGTGGAAAGAAAAATAGTCTAGATAGTAGACAAGCAATAGCATTTCTATGTTTTTTATAGAGGATATGGTGTGAGTAGAATCTCCAGTGTCTTCTCACAAAAGGATAATAATTTTCACCTGACAAATAGCTGGGATATATTTTATTGGTATTATCTGAAATATCAATGTGCAACAGAATCAGTGTTTGATATAGAACAAGTTCAATGGTGTTGCTGACTCCTGCATGCCTACCTCCACAACTCTCCTAAGGATACGATTTCAAAATTCCTAAATCTCTCTAGTACTACAGTTGCAGGCCATTGAAATTTGTATGAGTTTCTACACTATTTTCAGCTAGTTTTAAATTAAGCTACCCATGAAAAAACACCATTCTTCTAAGCTCTGTCTATATATTTTTACTACACTCAAATTCTAGCTCATCAGCTATCTCTTGTAATTTTTCCCAATTTATCCAGCCTCCTCTGCACTTCTGGGCTCCCTTCCCAAATTCTCTTCCCACTCCACAAGTGCCGCTGGAGAAGTCCCAAAAACATAAAGCCTGCAGTAAAATATAGAAAGTTCTCTTCAGTTTCCATGTCATTTGTAAAGTCCTTTTTTTTGGCCCAAAGTAATAACCATGTGAGGGTAATATGCTAGGGAATGAAATATCCTCCCAGCTTTACAGTCATAGATTATTTTCTAACTTTTCAGAGAGTTCTTTGGATTTTATATCATCTGCACCAAATCAAGATTGGAAGAGTGGTGTTTCAGTTATATTTCTTTTCATTCTTCAGTATACTGTGCCCTTCCACCTGATTATTTTTTCATAACCAAAATAATACTCATTCACCCCAAACAAGAAGACTTCAAAACACATGAATAAAAAAGTTCAAAACCTAATAGCAACTGAAAGATAGCATCTTTACTTGTGTATAAATAAACACTATAGAATCAGATAGTTAAGATTTGGATACTTGGTATATTTTGCAAATGCAAGATATATCTTACTGGGTTTTCAAGCTCCAGAGTACACAGTTAAACTGTCCATGTGATATGGTAAGGGAAATTTTACAGATCTAATATAACTCCTGTATCCTTCACCAATATCATCATTATGGTATGACCGTAACAGAGTAGTCAGGACTCTGGATTCTTCATCATCTGGTAGATTAATAAAAAAAATTAAATAGAAAAGGGAAGAAAAAAATCACATATGGTAAAACAGGGCTAGATTTGTAGGGATACTGTTACTCGCTTGTTCCAATTGACTTTGAGCATTTCAGTGAAATCAGGAGAGTTTGCTGTGTATCTGACTTGTGAAAGGTACTGTTCCAAATTGCTCCCTTTGGGGCCTCATGTACTCATCATCTCTTTGAAATCCATTGACAGCTGAGTTAACGCAAATGTCTAATCTAAGAGTCGGAGTGTGCCACAGATATCAGCTAAGGAGAGAATCTGCTCAGCAGAACTTCTGTAATTATTAAGAAAACATGAATTACCTGCTAGAATTTAGGGTAAATCTGAGGTAACTATAAGGAAAATGGATCATTTATTTTAAAATCAATACAATGAGCATTGAATCATCACTTCTGAAGACATAACTGCACTTTAATGCTGAGGTATTTTCTGAAGAACATTTTCTTAATTCTTACAAGTTTTATTTTTTTGTTTTATTAAGCCAGTACAGAGTGTTGTGTAGGTAAACATCCTCTGGCCAAACTTAGTTGATCAATTGTTTCATCTGTTTCCTTCATGCTTCATGTGCACAAAGTTACTTGCACCTTCTCTTTTGCACCATACTTTTTTTTTGGTGCTATTAATTCACAGATTGCTTTGGGCAAGGTTCATATTCTTTATCTGGCATACTTGGATGATTGTGCATTTTTTTAGAAGTTGTAGCATTTATTTTTTTTTGTTTTCTCATCTCTTACCAGTATTTTAAATAAGCCCATTAGCTACTTTAATATCTTTATTTTACAGTCTCAGTGTCTTTTTTTCCCCTACCTGACAATACTATTTTTCTATCTCATTTCTACTGATGGCTCAATTAAAGTTTCTAACAGTGTTTCTATTTCATGCTGCTTGGTGGCTGTAAGTTTTCCCATTCAAAGCTTCTTACTTCTCGAGTGAGAAGTGTATTTTTGAATAAGAGTGATCATCCATTCAATTATAACCTTATTGAAATATTTACCAGTAGAGTATTTTAGAGCTTGTCCCCACTGAATTGAAAAGAAGATTTGTCACTGACTTTTAGCAGAACAGAGCAGATTGATACAAAAAGCAAAATATTCAAAACTGTTTAAACCATTCATAGGACTAAATTGATGAAATTGAAGAACTGTAACAGTTGAACTCCATCAGATTCTTTTTGCCAGTACCCTAAAATAGTAATAGATCTAGGTGGCTAAGTTACTGACACTCTCAAAAACCTTACAGGCTTTAGTCCTTTTCTGTTCGCTGTGTTACGAAGGTAAGTGAGTCCTCAAGTGTTTCAGACTTTTTCGATTGCTGTCATGTTTTATTATAGTTTCAAATCCTGTTGTAAATCATCATGTATTTACAAAGATGGCAGGAGAAAGACTAGCGTCTCAAGATGAACTGAAAATCTAAAATCCATTTTAAAGCTTAAAGTAAATAATATCAAAATTTTAGAAGAAAATGAGTCAACGGGTTATTAACCAATCACATTTTTCTAACTGTTACTTGGTCTAAAATTTGGCGGAAACACATGAGAAGCCCTGAGAGTTTAAAGTTTCTGGCTGATCTCTAAATCAAAAACAGCTGAGCAGATTTAAATATTTTGTGTAAACAAATTTGCATCCAGGCTGCTAATCTGCATGCCAGCTTTCAGCTTGACATTTTCTGAAATGATGGAAAAATGCTAAGCCCTTAATACTAAATGGAGTTCATAATGGAAATGCTGACAGACCCATAATTACCTGTATTGTGATTCTGCTGAAAGCTTCTTTATCTGTCTAATCTTTCACAATGGAGTTAAATATATAAATTCTGGAAAGGAGGAAAAAAGGAACTTTATGTTGGAAATGCCAAACTGTAGCAATGCTATATTTTCTTCCAAATATCCACTTATGGAGGCAGCAGTGACAAAAAAATTATTTGAAGAAAGATGTAGTATCCTCTGTGGAACTGTAAAAGTAGCCAGTGATGCATAAAAGTTTAACTTAACCTCCATTTTTCAATGTTTTTGAGTCACCTTTCCTTTAAAGTATGACTAAACAGATACAATCAACCATTTTTAATATGGCAATGAAGCATTATCATAGAAGAAATTTGTTATTGACTTGGCATGACAAAAAAATCCCAACCAACAAAAAATATAGAAATTGTAATTTCACTGTCCTAATACTGTTCCTCTGTGCTAAAATCTTCTGCACTGAAGGAAGGAGTAAATACAGGATGATATGTTTAGAAAACTTCTCCAGAAAATGCAGGGGAATAATAAGAAGAAAAGTAATACTCTAGACTCTAATTTACAAAGTCCTTAATGTAGAAACTGCATTATCTGCCAACTTTTGATTAGAGTCTTTAAGATTGTCTGGAAGAGCTTTTTCTCAATGTCTTTTTTATTCCCCCTCCCTCCACCCTGAATATCTTTCCCAGTGTGTCCAGGCGATAACCACATGAAAAGCTAGAGAGTATTTGTTCTGCAGAGATTGCTTAAGATGGATGATTCAGACATACCAGCCTTACTCCATCTCCACACAATCTCTGTGTACCAGCCAGGCCACACAGCTGTGCCTATAGAACAGCTTTCACACATGACAGTAGCCCTTCAAGGAAGCAGAATATCCTGTAGCATTTTCTGCCTTTGTGGTTTGCTGTGAGAATGCAATCTATTTCTCCAAGGTTCCCACAGCAAGGACTGACAAAGTTCAAAGAAAACATCTTAAGTAAAGATGAGAAATATACCATTCTGGTACCTTCTTTCCAAACCCTTCTCCATAAAGAGACCTGGAATGTTAATTTTGGCTTGTAAAGCAACTACTTCAGTTCCAAGATCAGTTATTTGCCCATCTCTGTATCTTTAATATTACTCTTCCTTTCTTGACATGTGGAGATTAGAATTCCAGGCAGTGCTGAAGATACAGGTACACCACTGTTTTCTGTAGGGAATGTTTCACTCAGTCTTACTTTCTTTGTCTTACTCTTCCTGATTGTAGAAGTGCAATGGAATATGAAGTCAATAATTTCAGAGAAATTTTGGTGATGTTTCTGAGGTCTAACCTCTGAGTTCCAAGTTCGGCATCATGGAGATATCATTTTCCTATATGCATATTAATCTCTAAAACTCATCTACTTATGCATTTGCACACTCATCCAGTTTGTGAGGACATTCTGGAGTTCCTCAACATTGGTGCATCAATCAAGGATCTTAAAACATCTCCAGTCTTGCAAATTTCACTGCACACTCTTTACTCTGTTGAGGATCCTATGTTGAGAATTTCCTTCAAGATGGGAAGGAAAACAGATACCATCCCTAATCCTAGGGCAGTCTCACTCTTGATTCATCATCGAAGCTAGTGATCATTAAGCCCTACTCTGTGTATTGACCATCTTTAAGTTCATAAAAGGAACTTCCATCTATCCTGTGGTAAATTGTTTTTAATAGCCTTTGGTGGGGAGTCTTGTAAAAAGATTTTTGTATGTTGACAGTGACTAGACCTGAAAAGATTAGTTTTTCTGATTAATGGATCTGTACCCAGAATTCCCTCTTTCTGGATGACAGCTTTAACCAAAGACCCAAAACCACTGGAGGAGAAGGCAGCCCATATATTTGCCCTCTTTGTTATGCAGAAGAACCATGAATATTTTCTAAATCAAAATACTTTTTGTATTACTTTTGGTACAATGAGACTGTGTAGTACTTTAACAGCACACTTAAAAAATGTATTTATGGAGTTGCGGGAAATGGTGCTGTTTCTGTTGGAAGCATTTTCTAGAATTTGAACGAAACTACTATTCCAAGCAAAATGTTAAAGACACAGCTCTTCCAGTTGCCATGTTTCAGAGGAAATGTTTCTGGCATGTCTTGTCCTGAAAGATTGCATGGTATTTTTCACAGAAGATTGTTATTAGCCTTCATCTTCTGGCTGAATTCCAATTTGAATAATTACAGTCTGCTGTCTGAATTCTCTAAGTAGAGTGTGTTAAATAACCTTCTAGACTTCCTTTTCTAATCTTCTGAGGGGCATTTCTGAGAATTATTAAATAATAGATCTGTTTAATCTAAAAGGCAGCTGCTTCTAAATGCTAGTGGAAAGTGACTGTTTTAGAAGGTGTGTTGACTACCCAGTGCTCAGTGATAAATTACACAGCGGCATTGGTGGTGCTTGCTGTGTGGGAAGAGCTCCTTAGCACTGTAGAAAACCAAAAGGAAACTACCTCCTTTATAAGACTGCTGCAATTTAATTAAGAGTTCATAGAAAAAAATTAGATAAACAGTGTTTTCTTCCAAGATGAGGAATACGAGCCTGGAGAAATCTACATAGAAAGTTTTGGAAAAGTTACAAGATACTGAAGATTAAAATAAAGACTTCTTAATTCAAGACGAAGGATAAATACAACTGTAGTACACAGGAGAATATAGGAAAGTGCAAAGCTGTGCAAAGCTTTGAACTTCTTCAGATATGAAAAAAATCAAAGGGAAAAAATAGGTCAGTTGGACCAGTCATGAAGTCAAATCTCTGTTTTGCAATAAATGGATGAAAATGAAACAGATGTAGTTGAGTAAGTAATTTCTTTTTAAGTACGTACTGGTTCAGTTGTTTGTTTCAGTGTGGGAAGGGAAGAGAAAGGAGAAGAGAGGAGAGGAGAGGAGAGAAGGAAATTTAATCACAATTGCTCAACTTGATTTTGAACACTTGTAATTATTGGACTAGTTTAAGGATAATTCATGGAGCTTCAGTGCATCAGCCCATCAAAAGTGGTGTTTGTTTCCCCCTCTCTGCCCCATGGCAAGTAGCAATGTTCAGCAAAATAAAAAAGATAGGGAGCACAGAGACTCCTTAAAGGATGCTCTAACATTCACTATCTCCATCTTTTCTCTGAGCCTGTCGTCACAGCTGTGTTAAACTAGAAGAAACCCTCTCCTGTACTACTTCTTCCAATCTTGTTTACCTCCTACAGAATATCCTCTATCAATCCAGAAGAAGATTTTTGCTCTCCATGAAAAAAAGACAGCAGTGTTAACAGTTTTGCTCATGAGTGTTCTACCCTGTATTTTGCAAACTCTGTACATGCTCACAGGAAAACTTTATTTTTGTGTGCTTTACAGAGAACAATACAACACAGTTACACAAACTCACAGTAATTCTATGACAATTCAGGTATCTATTGTTTGGCATTATTTTAGTTCAAGACAAAAACATCATACCCACTCATGTCTGCTTAAGCTACATCTAAGCTCAGTCCAATCTGCTTAAAAAAGCAAGATCATTTTACATAATGTTATGTGAAAATTAGGTATTCACAGGGTTGATACATGTCTAGATTGAATGGAAGTAAAGGTTGTTTATAGCTGTTTGAGAAACCATTTAAATCTGATTCTAAGAAAACACTGTTATTACAGTGCAGATGTTTGACTTGATTGCAGTCTTGAAGGTTGAGAATATGTATATTTCTCTGATGTTACAGAAACACAGAGAACTTTTTGGCTTGCTTATCACTATGACTGTTGCCAAAAACTGCATTAACTGCTGTTTTGTAGTCTCCTCTGTAGAGAATTTTCATGAGCTTAGTTTCTTGTACGAATACAAAATTAATAAATATGAGTGAAATACAATATGCACAGTTCCAAACCAAATAACAGAATTCTTGAAGATAATGATCAGGAGAAAAACAGAATAAGATAATTTCTCTGTTAAACAGCTTCATTATCTGTGGGGTAGTAAAACCTCAGGTACTTTGGTATGCAGTTTACCACTACATTGCCAGAAAAAGTCAGTATATATATTGTAGTTCGAAATGCACTTTGAAGTCTTCAGTTCTTTACAGCTGTGTAAGAAATTGGCTTGAAGGGAATTGCTACTGTCCTTTGCTAGAGAAAAACAAAAAAATAAAATCTTGAAGTTAGTGGGTCAAATATCATCTGCTTTAATTACTTTAAACAGATGGAAATCATGAATAATTATTCATAAAAACCTATTTATATGCCATTTCAAGGATTAGCATTGCAATATTTTTTTCAGTTACATAAATAGCAAAGTGAAAAAGAGCAAGTAATATCTTCTCATATCTGCACATTAAGAAACAGTAATAAATGGTCTGTTTTATAAATATTCTGAGAAGCTGAATGAGTCCAGATCCATGCAGACAGCACAAAAAAAGCTAATGTTTAAGATCAAACTATATTGAAGGCTGGTGAAGGGACTCAAGCACAAGTCCTATGAGGAAAGGCTGAGGCAGGTGGGGTTGTTTAGCCTGGAGAAGAGGAGGCTCGGGGGAGACCTCATCACTCTCCACAGCTACCTGAAAGGAGGTTGTAGCCAGGTGGGGGTTTGGTCTCTTCTTCCAGCCAAACAGCAGTAGGACAAGAGGGCACGGTCTTAAGCTGTGCCAGGGGAGGTTTAGGTTAGACATTAGAAAGAAATTCTTTACAGAGAGAGTAATTAGACAGTGGAATGGGCTGCCCAGGGTGGTGGATTCACTGTCCCTGGAGGTATTTAAGAGACTGGATGTGAGACTTAGTGCCATGGTCTAGTTGACAGGTTGGTGTTGGGTCATGAGTTGGACTTGATGATCTCAGAGGTCTTTTCAAACCTGGTTGATTCTGTGACTCTGTGAAACTAAGCTTCTGGGAATTAGATTTTTCACTAGGAGGAAACAAATACATCACTCTTCAAATAAACTCTCAGATAATGCATGATTTCTGCCAGCTTCAATGAGATTTAAGCACATATTTTACTGATGTTTCAGTATTGGGGCTATGAGTTTGTTACTGTACAATTTGGAAATGAGACTGTGCAACATTTTCAAAATTGCCAGAATAGGAGTTCTTTCATTCATGAAAGAGATACTTTTGTTTTTTCCCTGAGAATTATCCCACTTTTATAATTGTATTACATTTAATTTTGGATTTATTTATGGGTTATTTCTGAGTTTGAGCTTATTAATATATAATGTTTTGCATCTGAAATCAAACATTTTCCTGCTGTCTAGTGGAGCAAATAATCTTATTTAAAATGCTTAAATATACAAGAAATTAAAACCACAGCCAAGCAACTGTATCAACATGGCCATTTAGACCCATGCATCTGCTCAGTGTCTCATCCTTCTGTGCTGGCTGACTATCTGTGTCAACTTCTTAAACTTTCTCCATGTGCATTCTTGCAATTCAGGGAATACCCCAGTACAAAACAAACTTACATGGTTATAAGTGATGAAATAATTTACTTGCTACAATCGATCAGCACATTTCAGCTGAGGAGCAGCAGGTTCTTGAATTGCTGTTAGACAATTACAAAATATACATACGAGCATGTCTGTTTCCTCTTGCACTTACTCATGGTTGTGAACTCAATCTGCTGTAATAGCATATTTTTAAAAATTTATTTATTTCTATCAGTTCCTAAAAAAAGAAAAAAAAAAAGTTTGAGCTTCAGAAAATGGAAGAAAAGGATGATTCCCCAAGTGCCTCTCATTCTACAGATTTCAAAGACTCATACAAATTTGAGAAAATAAGTTCTATACTCACAAAAATAATAAGAAAAAGCAATTGTTGCTTGTTTCTGCTCTTTGAGAAAAATGCACTGTAGGTTGTTAGTTAACTGTAACTAAATTAAGAACCTTAGTTTTGTCTTTGAAATACTCTCCTCCCCAAGGCAATTTGGAATCTGTATATCAAAACTGCTTAGGCAACCTCACTAAAATCAATGTTTGTTACTGTTTCCATTATAAACTTTATGATGGGTTTTTGTTTGGTTGGTTGGTTGGTTAGTCTGTTCTTACTTGAGAAGAGATCTAGGGGTTCTTTTTGCCTCAGCATAATTATGCACTTTTGCAAACAATGGATGACTTTCCCTGTTGGGAGTGAAAAAGAAGGAAAAAAGAATGAAACAATCCGTGTGTGAGCATTTAGGGCAGCATGTTCTGGCCTGCCTCCAGAGGTGCGGCTCCACTGAGACAGTATGAATTTCAGTTCGTTATACCCTTTGTGGTCCTTTGGGTTAAAGGGTGTTACTTCTATGTAAATGTTACTTAGATAGCGAGCCATACAATTCTTTTAAGTATCTTCCTGTTGTTTTCTCTCTTCAGCTAGGAGGTTTGTCTTGTGACAAACCTAGCTGCTCACCTGTACAGAGCACACGGACCTGCAGGGAGCTTGGACGCTCCTGCACAGAGCAGAAAGCAGCCACGCAGAGTGGAGCATCCTCTGTGCTAAGTAGGCCGTTTCCCACCACATTGTAACAATTTCACACTACATTATATTGCAAGCCTTAAATGATTGAATGTCTCCTTTGAACATTCAAAGGTTTCCTACTATACTAGCTCACTGTTATCACTTGCTGCATTGCCTCATGGCAAATTAGCTGAATATAGAGTAAGAAAGGGAAGATCATCAGTATCTTATTTGCATACAAACATCATATTATTTTCAAATTATCTTCTTTATGCTTCTCATTTTCCTAGGATGTTTTCTTCTTCCTGTATGAAGTTTGCCCATTCTATCTGTACTCTCCTATTAGTGTTTTGTTGCATAACATAACAGATTTTTTTTCTACCTTTATTCTCTCCCTGGATATAAGAGCTAAATTACACAATGGTAAGAACATCAGCAGTAATTCACAGTTAAGTTTCACCAATTTATACCAAGCTAGTCAGAAAATTTAAGACAAGAGTGATACAAAATTTCAGTAAAAATCAACTCTTCACTTTCTCACTGCATAGGAAATGTTTGAGGATGCCTTCAGTATTCCTATCATTGTTACTTTGCTTAAAACTTACAGAAAATTTCTCAGGCTAATAATGCTTTTGGCAACAGCCCCTATACCTTTCCCTCCAATAGAGAAGAACAAGAAAATGCAGTCATAATGAAGGCCAGTTTCTTTAGCAGCCAGCTTCCTTACCTTAGTGTATTCATGGATCTCTTTGGCTAATGCCAGTTATTGTATTGTGCTTGCATTGTATGAAAACATTTGTACATTGAGGGACATATGAATGATAAGGGAATGGGAGGTGATTTTTCTAAGAAGAACATAACGAAAGCAAGTTAATCTGTGTACAGTTACCAGTGCCTTGGCTAGTGACAATGTCTGAACTGCAAATGTGTTGAGATGTAATAGGGAATTGCAGCTTCAGGGAGCCATCTGTAGATCTCAATGCAAAGTTGTCTGAAAGTCAGAAAGTTAAAAGCAGATTTATTGTAACTTTTTTAAAGTTATTTTTATTTTTTTCTCCCCAGCTGGTAATAGACTTTCTAAGGAAGTTTGCAGCAGAATTACTAGATTTCAGTTCTACCTTAGTTCTGCCTTATCTTGACCAACCTCCTTTAGATGGTTATCTGGTTTTCATGCAGTACATAACAGTAACATTATGCATCTCATAGAGAAAATATTAATTCTAAAAGGACATTTTCATTGCAGCTCTTGAAAATAAAGAAATATGCCATTATGACATTTCCTAACTTATACATTCTTGAGTTTACTACCTGTAAAAATATCTCAGGCAGCTGAGATATTTATCAAGGGAAGTGCCAGAACCTTACTGTGTTAGCAGTGAGAAAAAGTTAAAATGCTCTTTGAAGCAGAATTCTGTCCATTGCTTCATTTCTATACCTTAAATATAGAACAAAATGAAATAATTATCTAATGAAGCTGTTATTTGCCTCACATATTCTACACCAGGTAAAAACTTTAAAGCGAGTCATTAAAGAAATTAGCATATCAATCAGTTTTAGTTATCATTTGCTCAGCTTTTTAAATAGCGGGAAATATAATTAAATAAAATAAATTAATTAAAAATTAAGTAAAATAGTAATAATGATAATAATTAAACAATAATAACATAATAAATAAATAAAAATTAATTATTTAAAATTATTAAATTGATGTTCCCTGGCAATTGTGTAAAACACAGTGTCTCACAAAGAGTGCCATACGTACCACACTGTTTCTGGATTACATGTAGTTCTTTTCACAGTCAAATACTGAACTAAACAGCACTGCACTTGAGCGTTGCACAGTTCATTGGGCCCAATGCTGACTTCACAGGCTTTCAGGTCCATAGCAAAACAGACATCAGAGATGTGAGTAATGTAAATGTAAATCCAGCACTAATTGCTTAAAACTGTAATGCACAGAAATATTGTTTTTCATTGCTAAAAAGAAATTACGATATATGATCATATAATCATGGTTTGACATTCAAAATAAGCCACAAATGTTCTATTTTTGAAGACATGGAAAGGAAAATAGGTGTCTAGGGGAGAAAGTGACACCCAGGCAGATGATCTGCCCAGTGATTTGGCTACATTTATTCCAAAATTCAATTCTCAGTTCTCTCCACCACTGATTAGGAGCAGCATATCTAAAAGCTGCACTTCATGTGGTGTCAGCTGGTAAATATTGTCACTGTTTTGAGATGTTAGTAAAGAAACATTATCTTTCACAGAATACTAGTTTTCTAATAGTCTCTGACAGTTAACTTTTTCTTAAAGGATTTTGATAGTGCTGCTTAGATGTAAAAAATGGGATATTCCTTTCTAGTTAGTGGATGTTGAAGTATGTTTAAAAAACTTTCAAGCTCACTATGAGGATTTTAATTGGTCTTGTTTTTCCAGTCTGTCAGTACATTAACTGTCATACATTTTTTCCATAAGTGGGATGTAAAATGTTTTGTGGTAATTAGGACTTGGGTCCAGTTTTCTCAGTGGTCTCTCTTCATAGTATTATCTGTTTTATAGTGATTTATTAGAAATTGGGATTATTTGTTAGACTCACTCTCTTTTCTAGTAATAGTTGCCTTAACTTAGCCATTTCTAACTGAATTGCTTTACTCACATGCCAAAAGTGGGCTTCTCTATTTTGGGATAACAGGCTTACTTTCAAATATAACAGTGCGACAAATATGCCGTTTGTGCAAAATCCTGCTCTGTAAGTCCACTAAGATAATATGAAGTGATAGTAAAGTAGAAATGCAGTATATGTGAAGCAGAACTGCTAGGGAGAAAAAAAGAAGAGGAAAAATGTTTCCAGAACAAATTCCAAAGACAGCTGATCCAGAACAGATTGATTAGACATAATATGTCATGTTGTGAAAGTATTTGTGACTTTTTTAACTCTATCATGCACTGCAGAATTTTGGATTATCTTCTGTCACACAATTTATTAACAGTTGGTGCTTCAACAGTACATTAAGTCCATGCAAAATCTTCAGTCATTAGCAGCGTCATGCATTAAATTCACATGTATTTCAATGGATAGTTGAAGTGGAAGTGTTCCTTTGATCTGTTCACTAGCTTATAGAGAAAAGAGGATGGACAACTCAGGAGTAACCAAAAAAAAAAAAAAGGCAGAGACAAAGGTATACTCTAAACACATACAGACTTCTATTATAAAATACCTTTATTACTACAAAGTATCTGACAGAAAATGCATCAGAAAGAAAGGAGGAAGGGAAAAGAAGTAGAGCTAAAAGATGTTAGACTAACATGTGAATTCAAGTAAATTGATAGAAAGCACAGGGCATCTAGAACAGTGAGCAGACCAGATCATTTAACATAAGATCCTGATTGCAAGTTTGGTTGCTTTCTTGGTTTTTCAGTCACTGAGATTCTTTCAAGTCAAGTTCCATTAAAATCTTTTTTTCAATGCACTTAATCCTTTTTGTCGCAGTCTTTAAACCACCTTTAATTCTGCAGTGTCATCTCTGGGACAGGCTGGGCACTACTATATGCAGTTTTCCAGATGCGACTGCACCATTAATATTATGCAATCACATTTCTTAACGATCTGTCTTAAATATTGATATACCATCTCATGCCTTAATATCTAGCAGTGCTATAATCTTTAATGCATGTTTCCTTATACCAGTGTCATGAGGGAATGCTATTACCTATTACCTTGCTTGTAGATAGAAAATCTTCCTGCAAGTCAGTTATGGGCCAGATTTTTTCAGGGTATTTAAGTACCTAATGATCCAAGCAAGTTCCTAGTGGAACTGACAGAAGCCTAAATGTCTAAGACCCGTTATTTCAATAGGTATTAGGTACTACATTTTTCAAAGTCATGCTGTGGCCTATCTGGAAAATACCTTTTAAAAATCTTAAAGAATTTTTAAAATGTCCCAAGTGACTTCCCAAAGTTACAGAAGTCTTTGGTCAAGCAGAAAGCTGAAGCCATGTCTCCTGATTCCAGGACAGCTCTCCTCATCCTCTAAATGTAAAATACTAACCACGTTGTCTTACATATCTGATGAGGTATAAAGGAATAAGCTCCAAAAGGTGCTTTATATTATTGTAAACTATTTTTTTTTCTAATAAGATGTTAGGTTTTATCCTGCTTTTCAGTACTGATCTGCCTTCCATATAAAATGGTAAGACTAGTGCAATAATATATAAAATGGAAGTAACACAAGCCTTTAATTTTTAGGTTTTACTTTTTCTGACAGACTTTAAAAACTTAGCCTTTACTATATGAAACATTAAGTGGAGCTAGTTACTAGTGACATACATGGACATAGAGTCAAAGCCATTGGAAAAGGACACACATACAAAAATGCATACGAGAATCATTAGTATTGAGTAAAATATACAAATAACTGTAGTTCCACAACATATGTGTGAGATTTGGTAAATGAGACTGGTACAGAAGGAATCCATATAAGGTTTTTGACATGCTCTATGAATGATTCCTTTTTAAGATGCTCCTTTGCTACAATTTCTCCAAACCTGCTACTTGTCAGGCAGGTGGTGAGCTCAGAGCACCACAGTTTATGGTGACTGGCACCATCTCATTGTTTCCTTATGCTCCCTAGTCTCCACACTCTTGTGCTCCCTAGTCTGCATGCACTTGCAGTATCCTGCATTCTGTTTAGACTGCAGTTTCTCAATTTGAAATCGGTGTCTTTCCTGTCTCTGTGCAGTGTGTAGCACAAAAAGCACCTTGTATATGTCAGTATTTCAGAAATATCGTCACATAATAATGGTGGAAACTACATATGTAGTTTATTCAGTGGGTCTAATTATCAACTGATTGTTGCTTTTGAAAAGCACGGTTTCTATAAATAAAACCTACTGATAATTTTGCATTTCCAATGGCAATAGTAATTTATGTCCATTTTTCAAGGACGTTAATGGCAAAATAGCATTCACAGAGATGAAGAATCAGACGTCATCTCTGTGGAGTTCTTGGCCTGTAAATAAACTGGACTTCAAAAGTTTTTAATCTCCTAAGCATGTTTCAATAAACTGGCTAATGATTAATCGAAATGCATGCAACAATAACCTAATTATCTTCAAAGTTTGTTTGGTTTTTTTGGTTGGGATTTTTTTATATTACAGTCCAAAATGGAAAATATTTTGCTTGAATGTCACAAACAACTTCTTACTTTAAATGGAACTTTTTCATATTTAATCAATTGTCAATATGCAATAAAGAAAAATTTTGTGGTTTCTTGAAGTATTTTTTTCTAGCATGAACTAATGAATAATAAATTCTCACATTATAGATTAGATATGCCTACCAATCTGTAAATATCCTGATCTTTCTCAAATATGCATTGTGAAGGTCTGTATTCTTGTCCACATTCCATTTAATAGAAGTGGAACACATGTCTTTGCTAAACATTAGAGTGGTAATTTTGACATCTCTTCACTAAATTTCCTCCCCTGGATTACAGAAAAATAACACTAGCTACACAATATGCTGAAATATTCAGAAATCTCAGAAAAAAAATGGGTCAAACTTTCTTTACCCCTTTGGTATTCATTTTAATACATATGTAAATAGGCCAACCAAACAGCCAGTACGGAGTGATCACTGTTGTAATAAATAACATACTAAAGTATGTATTATTAATATGTTTCTCCACTATCTTGCTATTGTTTAGTCATGAATAAATCTGTAAGATACTAATTATTTTTTAGCTCTATCCTTTAATTGTTTGTATAATAATTTTGCAGTGATAAAAGGGATTGCAAGGTTGTAGAAAATCAGACCAGATGCAAAGTTATGGAGATATAGGCTCCGGTATTTGTCTTGCACTTTCCCATTTCAGTGTCTCAGTTGTATGTAAATATTCTGTCCTGGAATGTATTTGCTGTATTCATTACAAGTTCAAATCAATATAAATTTTAAATTTATCTCCTTTTTTTTTTTTTTTTCTCTGAGGTTTGGAAGGTTTTGTCCATGTTTGCTATAGCTGTATTGGCCAACAGCTATTATAAGACTCAAGCCAGGGAATTCTACTTACACATTTATTTCCATCAGATGGTTTGATGTATAACGCAGAAAGAAAGATTATTTCAGTGGTCATTACTGCATGAACCAAGGATATTTTATGGCTTGTATTCTTGATCTTCCCTTCCGTCTGAATGTATATTTCTTTTCTTTTCTTTTTTTTTCCCTCCTCTTACTTTTTGCCAGATAACAATAGAATGACTACAAATGGGGGACTGGAGAATGTCCAAGAATCATAGTTTGTTTAGGGAAATCTAGAAGACAACTGAATTCCCTGAAGAAGAAGTGACAATTTCTGAACAAGGAAGAATACTAGAATTATAATCTTCATTGTAGTGTTTCTGTTTTTTTTTTTTTCCCCTCTGGAAGGTTTTTGAGAACAGAAAGAGGAACAGAGTGTCACACTGAATTGATGTATTTTGAGTAAAGTTGTGACCCTCATAGCATTTTATAAAAATCACAGAATCATCAAGATTGGAAGAAACCTTTAATATTAACTAGTCCATCAACCCAGTACCCCTAATCACCCCACCCCTAAGCCATATCTGCAAGTGCCACATCCAGACCCCTTTTGAACACTCCCCAGAGATGGTGACTACACCACATCCCTGGGCAACGTAGTCCAGTCTAACCACTCATTAGGTGATTATTTTTTTTTCTAACTCATCTGAACCTCCCCTGGTTCAACTTTCCTCTCATCCTTTCATTTGAGACATGGCAGAAGAGACCAAAACCCCACCTCACCTCACTACAGCCTCCTTTCAGGCAGTGGTACAAAGCGATGAGGTCTCCCCTGAGCCTTCTCTTCTCCAGAGAAAACAATCCCAATTCTGTCAGCCACTCCTTGAAAGAAATGTTTTCTAGACCCTTCATCATCTTCATTGCCCTTCTCTGAACACAAAAGATTAGGATAGAGCAGAGACCTAGTCTTTTAGATGTTTTTTGAGAAAGCCTACTGGATGTTCTGAAGGCATGAGAAAAATGATGGCCTTGATCCTGTTCAGGTCAAAACCAGGCTAAGTATCCGATACCTTCTCAGTGTCTCAACACCATCATACTGAAACACAACAAGATGTGTTCAGAGTGGGTTTTAGGCACCCATGAAACTTTAAGTAAGATACTGAGTAATACTGAGCTGTTTTCTTCCCCAAATAAGATATCAGTGAAAAAGGAGATTTCCGGATCATAATTTCCATAGAGATAAAATGTATGTATCCAAACCCATCTTTATCCAACAGTGAGGCCCACACTAAGCACAAGGCAGAGACTGATCGTAACTCATTGCAGTTACAATTTTCTTGTGAGGGCAAGAGGAGGAACAGACACTGATCTCTCCTCCGTGGCAACCAGGGACAGAACCCAAGGGAATGGCCTGAAGTTGTGTCAGGAGAGGTTCAGGTTGGATATTAGAAAGGGGTTCTTCACCCAGAGGGTGGTTGGGCACTGGAACAGGCTCCCCAGGGAAGTGGTCCCAGCACCAAGCCTGACAGAGTTCAAGAAGCATTTGGATGATACTCTCAGGCACATGGTGTGACTCTTCGGGAGGCTTCTTTGCTGGGAGTTGGACCTTGATGATCCTTGTGGGTCACTTCCAACTCAGCAGATTCTTTGATTCTGTGATCCTACCACATAAGTCCACACAAGGTGGTTGAATGGGTAGCTCAGATGCCAAAGCCATTGCTTCCTAACCTTTTCCTATTTTGCAGTGTTATTTATATGACATTTTCTGATCTGCATAACGAATTTCATTTGGCAATTTCAAAAGTATTAAGTAGAAATAACAAAACCAAACTCAGCAGTGTTATAACTGATGCTGATTCAGACCAGGTGTTACTCTTTTTTGAACCTCCATGCAAATCTTTTTCTGAATATCTAGTCTTCATTGTTCTTGATTAAAGGAACCCAGGCTTTTAAGTTTATTTTGTACAATTTTTTTAAATGATGACCAAGCAGAAGGTTTCACATTTAAGATGCTTAAATCTTCAGAGGTACTTTGATTCAAATTCCAGTTGCTTCAGTGGTTTTCCAAGTAACTTATTTAATCCTCAATTTAGCGTAACACTTCTGTATGCCCAATACTTTCTTAAAAAACCTGTAGTTTAAATGAATATTTCTCCCACATCAACACTTATGCAGTAGACAGAATAAGTCATGGACATGTGATTTGCTATGTATGGACTCATACACTCATACACTATATGTTTGGGAGATCTGTAGGTGGGAGGACTGGAAAACGTTTTATTAAGGGTCAAAATAGCAGTTAGTAAAGATTCATCTTAATAATTATGAAAATATATTTGAATTGAAATACTTGGCTTAAATTTCTTACACTGGGATTTTTTTTTTAATAACCAGAATTAAAAAACTATTGTCAAATAGGTTGTTCAAGGAATTGCACTTACTTCTGACTTTTCTCAGTTTGCCAGATGGGTATTTAAAAAAGTGTGTGCATCTTGTTTTCATGTGGATATCTATCCCTTCCTTCCCTTTGGTCTGGTAAATTCCCAAAATACGAACGCATCAGAAGTAATTCACTGGCCGTGCATGAAACGGCTACGTGTGAAAACACAGTAACTGCTCTGTTTCTCATAGCTGAGTTCAAGCCAATGCAACTCTTTGTGCTATAAGGGATTAAACCTTCTCTATTTTGTGCTACAATGTCTGCAGAAAAACTTGGCATGCACATGCACCTTGTTTGTCATCTGTATTGCTGGGAGAGAGAGCTGCTTTCATTTACCATACATGGCTGCTGAAACTAAACCACCTAGACCTTGGTTTTGGTGTGAGTTTGTTGTTTGGTGGTTTTTTCTGTTTGTTTATTTGTTTGCTTTTAAGAAGAAATGCTCACAACAATAAGCTAAAATAATATTTTAGTATTCAAGAAATAGTGGATACAGTTACTGCTCTGTTGTCAGTGCATTTTGATAATGGGAAGTCAGTTTCTCATCTCTTTAGTCTGCTGCTCTTGGCAGGCTTCTGACATTATTTCTCCTGCATTTTATAATTCATTCTCATAAAGCTGACATCTCTAAAAATCTTTGTTTGTGGGTCTAAACCGTATGAGATTAGTTCAGCATGTGAATTCTGAATTGCATCAGTTTCATCATATATAAAACATTCCTTTTACTAGCCACATGTAGATCTTCTTCATGTTTAAAATGTCTAATGCGTAGTATATAATAAAATAAATGTTCAAGCCTTTATGTAAAATTAAGTAATTCATTGCTACAGCTTCACTTTTACTGAAAAAAATGTTTTGTAAGCAGAGAAAATTCCTTTTCATTACTTAAAGGAAAATCATAGGGACCAAATAATGTTTGCAAAGGATTCTGTGATTATGAGCCAAAATATTAGGGAAAATGATGATATATCTGTACATTATGCAGCATAATACCTATCTGTGTGTTTTTACTTGTATGTCTGATCCTGCACACACAAGTTTAATTTCATTTACAAAGAAATAATCCTGTTGACTCTTTCCTGTTCTTTTCCTGTTGAACTGAATGGCAAAATTCCCACAGGACTTGCAGAACCAGACAAATTTCTTAATGTGTAAAGTTAATTGTGTGGCTGGATTCAATTACATGGGTATCACAGAACAAACAGCATTCACTTGCTCCCTTAGTACTGTTGCTTTCCCTTCCTTCTTTCCAGAGGCCATCTAAAAAAAAGCATGTTGTAAGCTAGAACAGAGCTGTTCTACTCCTGTCTGTATGTGACTTGTGTTTAACTTATGTAAAAGCTTAGTTTGCCTCCAGCATATTTATTTTTTTTTTCAACAATTCTTAAGTCCTTTCATCCAGATTTTGTAGATTTCGCAGAAATCACCTTGCAGTCTACACATCCACTTCTACCAAGCACTTATAAAGACCAGCAAAATGTGCATGCAGTGAGTGCATATGTTTGGAAGGATTGGTTTTTCTTTCAGAAATTAACCAACATAGTAGGCAAAAGCACAGACAAAAAAAAGCATTAAGGAAGAATATTTTTCATGTATACATCAATTATACAATTATACATTTCATCTGATGTTTTAATTATTATACTATAGAACACTTCAGCATTGCATTCATTAGCATATTTCCCAGAGACTATTTCCCAGAATATTTTGAAGCAAAAGCAATTCTATCTAAAAAAAAAATCCAATTTCTTTTCTTCTTATTTTTTAGAAGGCGGTTTTCAAAGCTTTTTAGGTAAAGTGAGGACATAAAAACCACTTGAAAATACAAACAAATGAACAAAGAGGAGAAAAGCAAAGGAAAGCAAGGACATTCAGAGTAAACAAATATTAACTCTTTCTTTCATTTGGCAGCAGAAAATGACCTTATGCATAAAGCTGAAGTTTCATTAAAATAAATGACAGTTCAGCACATATTTAAAATTAGGCAATTAAATTTAAGTACTTCCTTGAATTACAGGCATTTTTTCCTTCTGCTTTTTCCAGGTATTTCTCAGTTATTATTATATGAAACATCCCCTGGGCAACAGACTGTCGCGGTCAGGGTTGGTCCAAACACGACACGTCTTCTTCCGAAAACTGGACCTTTATTCCAAACGCTGCCACGACTTATATTCACTTTATTATCTACACATGTCCATGCACCATTGGTTTTCAGTAACATAAATAATTCACAATTGGACACGTACACTGCGCATGTCAGACAACTATGATTCAGCAAGACAGAGAGGAAATCCACTCTGTGTCACAGCCTTCCCTTCCGTGTCTGCCACCTTGCCAGGGTGCAGAGGTTCCATCTTTAGTTCCTACTGTTTCCAGAGACCCCAGACCAGCTGGGGCCCCCCACAACAGACAACTTTTTGTATTCACATGGTATTAAATGAAGCCTGTGGTGGGTTCACCCTGGCTAGACACCAGGCATCCACCAAAGCTGCTCTATCATTCCCCTCTTCAGCTGGGCAGCGGAGAGAAAATATAATAAAAGCCTCATGAATTGAGGTAAGGACAGGGAGAGTTTACTCACCAGTTACCATCACGGGCAAAACAGATTCAACTTGAGGAAATTATTATAGTTTATTACCAATGAAATTAGAGTAGCATAATGAGAAATAAAACCAAATCGTAAAACACTTTCCACCCACCCCTTCCTTCTTCCTGGGCTCAATTTCACTCCCAGGTTCTCTCCCTGCTTCTCCTCAGTGGTGAAGGG
Source organism: Cephalopterus ornatus (assembly GCA_013396775.1). NCBI lineage: Eukaryota > Metazoa > Chordata > Aves > Passeriformes > Cotingidae > Cephalopterus > Cephalopterus ornatus. Next base: position 72,539 of record VZRE01015476.1, read on the forward strand.
GGATGGGGAATGGGGACTGTGGGCAGTTCATCACGCGTTATCTCTGCTGCTCCTTCATCCTAAAGAGAAGGACTCCTCACACTCTTCCCCTGCTCCAGAGTAGAGTTTCTCCCATGGGAGACAGGTCTCGAAAATTCCTCTTATGTGGTGGACCCACAGTGTCACAAGTCCTGCCATCAAACCTGCTCCAGTGTGGGCTCCTCTCTCCATTGGACCACTGGTCCTGCCAGAAGCCTGCTCCAGTGAACCACAGGGTCACAGGCTCCTTCAGGCACATCCACCTGCTCTGACATTGGGTCTTCCATTGCTCCACCATGGCCCTTCATGGGCTGCAGGGAGACAGCATAGAATCATAGAATGGTTTGAATTGGAAGGGGCCTAAAAGACCATCACCTTCCAAAACCCCCATGTTGTGAACAGGGACACCTTCCACTAGACCAGGTTGCTCAAAGCCCCATCCAGCCTGGCCTTGAACACTACCAGAGATGGGGCATCCACAGTTTCTCTGGGAAACCTGTTCCAGTGTCTCAGTACTCCCATAGTGAAGAAATTCTTCCTAATATCTAAACCTACCCTCTTCCTGTTTTAAAGCCATAAGCCCTTGTCCTGTCACAACATGTCCTTGTAAAAAGTCCCTGTCCAGGTTTCTTGTAGGCCCCCTAAGGTACAGGAAGACTGCTCTAAGGTCTTCCCCTGAGCCTTCTTCAGGCTGAACAATCCAGATTATCTCAACCTCTCTTCATAGGAGAAGCACTCCAGCTCTCTGATCATCTTTGTCTCCATATCCTTGAACATTAACCAATTTTCTTGGGCCCTTCTTGCCTCCAGGGCTTTCTCCCATAGACTCTTGCAAGCAGATCTTCGAAGAGGCCAAAGTCTGCTCTCCTGAAATACAGGCTAGTGGGCTTGCTCCACATGCTCCTCACTGCCATAAGGGTCTGAAACTCCACCATGTCATGGTCACTGCAGCCAAGGCTGACTTTTGAGTTTCACATTCTCCACCAATCCCTCCTTGTTGGTGAGAACCTCTCCTTGCTGGCTCCATTCTAGCAACCTTCTGGATTCCTTATGCAATGCCGTGTTGTCCCTCCAACTGATATTGGGTGGTTGAAGTCCTCTTTGAGGACCAGGACTCGTGAATATAAGGCTGCTCCTATCTATCTATAGAGGGCCTCATACTCTGGGTCTTCCTGGTTGCGTGGCTTGTAGCAGACCCCCACAGTTATGTCACTTGTCCCTGCCCTGCCTTTAATTCTGATCCATAGGCTCTTGGTTTGCTCCTCACCCATCCCCAGGCAGTGATCCATTCACTCCAGCTGGTCATTGACAAAGAGGGCAACACCCCATCCTTGTCTCCCCTGTCTGTCCTTCCAAAAGACCCATTCTAAGACTTGAGTCATAGGAGTCATCCCACCATGTCTCCTTGACACAAATAAGATCACAGCCCTGCAGGTGTGTGCACATCTCCAACTCCTCTTGTTTATTCCCCATGCTGCTTGTGTTTCAATAGAGGCATTTGAGTTGGACCCCCAGTGATGCTGCCTTACTGGCTGGAGTGGCTGGAATTCCTTTGTGCTGCTCTTCAGGTGTTGTCCTGTTGACCTGAAGCCCCTCTCCAGCCTCTGGGTATCTGTTGCTGGCACTGGCATCAAACTGTCAGGAATGGGTTGGACTGAGGTTCCCTTTCCCCTGGCAACCTCCATTGCTGAAAATCAAACTGATTAATTAGAGCAAAACCTATTATTTCATTCACTGAAAACAGCCTAAAAGGATGACTGAAAAATGCAGGCTACTTGCTTATGTGAACAAGATAGTTTATAGACTACAGAGGTGGGTTTTTTTTCTTTTAAAGGAAGAAATTATTTGCTTCATGGATACAATAGTGTGCTACCTTTTAAAAAAAAGATGCATACTTTTTTGCTTGGCAAAATATAGAGGGTGAGATTTTGAAAGCGTTTAGTATTGACCTAATCTTGTTCTCATTTAAGATAGATACTTCTAGTGACTGCAAAAGAAGGGATTTCTGTCAGGCTGTTGAAAACCCTGTCCATCCTTTTTAGTTGTACTTATCACTTTGTGTTGTTTTATGAATACAAAGTCTCCTATAAAAAACTTAATGGAAAAATCCATGACTTATGAGTGAGAATGTTATGCATTTCATTAGTGCCAACAGTGAGTGACAAGATTTTTGCCAAACATCTTCAGATAAACCTTAACAATACTGAAAGTGCCGCATATGCATTTCTGTTAAAATTGCCTGTACTGATTGAGGACAAATAAATTAATATGGCTTTGAGAGGGACAAACAGAAAAGATGCTTGATGATTGGTTGCCATAAATATAGGCTTATTCTGATCACTGATTTTATAACCAGTAACTTTTGCAGATACAATTTTTAATTTAATTTTTAATTTAAATTTTACATTCTTAATTTCATTTTTAATTCACCTTTTATACTATAATTATAGTGAGTAAATAAATTTCAAGTAAAAGAATAGAACTTTTAAATCTCTTAATCAGACCTAGGCACTGCATTTCCCTCATTAATTCTTGTGTTGTGTCCTAAGATCTGCATTTTGAATGAGTTCATTAAAAAATACGTTATGCATGTTGAATTGGAAAACTGTTTAACTGGATAAAAATATAACTGCTGCGCCTATTAGAGATTGTCTGGATTTATCTCTCTAATTTAAATTTCATTCCACTGTCCACTGGCCTGTCAGTCAGATTTACTTCCTTCTTTCAGCGAAAGTACTTGAAAGGACATCAATGACAAGTAGCTTGGTCTTTCATAAGAAAGAACATTTGTATTATTACAGAAATTTGTGGATGGACGAGCTCTAGATCAATTTTCTTGAAAATTTTGAAATTATTTTCTTGAACATTTTGAAATATTCCAAAATCATGAACACTAAACAGAGAGCCTGAAAGTAATTCTTGTGAGTTCAAGTGTTTAGGGAATACTGAGCACGACAGCGAGCACAGGGAGTGAGTAACGATGGTGAGCTGCCTGTGTGTTGTTCTGCTACATTTACACTTATTCTGAAAATTGTAAACAGTATTGTTAATGGAAAAGGCCCTTTCAGAATTGCTTTTCTTGTGCTTCTTGGTAGTAAATACCTACCTTGTTTCAGCTTTTTTTTCAATTTGTGTCATATTTTGGATAATTCAATTAAACGTTGAGAGCATCCACTGCACTAACTTCATTAACACAGCCAATATTGCTGTTGCTGACAGGTCCAGTATAAGAAAGGATGGGCTTGGGTGGTGGTCACTCTGGGTCATACTAATGTGGATAGGATTGAGAATCTGAATTGCTGCTTTTGTGTAGAAAAACAGAAGCATGCACCTTGAAGAAAAGTAAGTGTCGTTTAAGCTGCAGCACTCGCTTTTGAATTATTCCTGTTTTTGTTTAATTCTCTGTTTCTGTGCTGCCTTCTGTTTGTGCTTCTCCTTATCCCCTTTTTCCCAATAAAAGCAGATAAATTTCTTTCGGAGTGTTTATACAGTTTTCTAAAGGTGAAGATACTTGGCTTTGGCTTAAATCTGTGTTGTAGAAGTGACCCTGCCAAAGACTGCTGTGGAGCAACTGCAGGCAGAGTTCCTTGTGTGTGTGCCAGGGCAAACTGTCAAGGGAAGAAAGGGAAAGCTGCAGGAAATGGGAAGAGAAGTCTTGCCATTGTCTAAAATGGAGCTTTCATATTTGCTCTACATGACAAATCCTTACCTCTTGTAGTGTATCTCTGTTTTGTTTTTTGTTTTTGTTTTTTTTTTTAATTTATGTGTTTATTCTTATTTGGAAATTGAATACATGAGAAGAGAATACACAACTGTCATTTGGATAGAACAATATATAAAATATTCTGGTTGTCAATATCAACTTGGAAGTCTAGATAAAAAGAATTAAAAGCTTGGAATTTTTAAAATAATTCGGTGAATCTTTCAAAATAATTGGTAAAATTATTATTAGATGGAAGTCAAAAAAACATGCAAAATCCAGGTCAGTTACGGTGTGATAACAAGGAAAGCTGAGGCAAGAAGAAGAAAATCAAATATAGTGGGTCTTGCATTGAATTTATTCTTTTCCCTGATGGAACTGGTTATTAATCTTTCTGTCTTGGCAATAATGTTCTTCACAATTCACCAATCCACCAGCTCTGCTTAATTAACCAGATATTTGTCCTATTATTTGGGCATGTATGTAATGGTGCTGCAAGCAGCACACATATTACTTGCTAAGGTCAATGACATTGCTAATTTCTCCTTACTTTGGGAATCCATCGGTGACCATCTTAATTTAATGCAGGTTGGATTCTACTATTGATATATTCTAAGTTGCAGAATAGAATTGTAGCATTGTTTCCAGAACCCACCTCATTTACAATTAAAAATCAGTTACAATCTAAGTATTTCTGAAACTTAGTCATAGATTTAAGCACTTTATTTTAGTTGTCCCATTTGAAAATATTGCCTGTGTCTAATTTTAATATTTTCAATGGTTTAACTGAGTAACATATTAAAACACTAAAATTAAATTTGCAAAATGGATGGCAAAACATTATAAAATTTACTTGCATCTATAATAATTTTCAGTTATATTTACTTGACAGTAAGATTTTAAATATAAGCTAGAAATATCCACTTGTGTCTAATCTTTGCAGTCTTTTCGGTTATCTATTCACTATGACGTATTTCCCTGAAACTTTCTAGTATTTTCAAATCATAAAAGGAAACAAAGGGTCCTTTGAGTGTTGGAATGACTTCATACTCATGCAGGTAGTGTTTATGTTTCTAATTGCCAGTGTGTACTGTATTGGCATTAAAGTGACCGTGTTATATATTTCAGAAGGTTGTTTCTTTTGCTGCAGCTTAACTCACCTCCATTATGGAAATTTATTAATGCCATTAATGCCATTACTGTGTTCTGGTTTCAGTTAATGTTCAGCCTTGATAAAATGCTGCAACTTTACAGATCCTTGACATAGCTGCAGAACTGATATAGGTTAATGTAACTGTTTGTGTGCAAGACTCTTGGTATTGACCACAGAGGCATCAAATTCTGCCTTTAGTAACACTCGTATAAATCAGGAGTAGGTCCATTGATTTCAATTACTCAGTATTTACAGTCAAATGAAACTGAGAACGTATTTTGCCCTATACATCTACATTTAACCTTGGCACAAACGTGCATACTTGACTGAAGCAGTTAGGGAATTCAAAGATCATATTGGTAAGTGGAGAACAGTGATATTCTGAATGGGTAAAAGTTAGAGAAAATAGCTGAAAAGACATTAAAAATTAGAGAAATCACAATTTCATCTTCCCTTTGCCTGCAAAAAAATCTTCTGCTTTTAGCTTTCCTAAAGTCTCACCAGATATAGCTGTGTTTAGAGTCACCCTTTTACCTGACTGTCATGCAGTATGGATTACTCTTAATTTTGTCTTATTGAAGAACTATTCTAGATGATGTGCTTTTGTGTTCACTTTCTGCTACTTAACTCCATGAAAACAGAACAGTTAAACCTCTAGTCTCTTAGGAAAGATTGAAAGTTCACCCAAGCCAGAAAACAGTTATTCCTAGCGTGAGGTTTTATTATTTATAGTGAACAATGGTTAATCTAAGCCTTAAATAATACATAGAAAAACTGAGGAAGATGATTAAAATGCAGCTTCAGGTTTATACATTATGTACAGTGTGGGAAGCACAACTAATGCTGTCTTTCTCCCAGTTATGTGGACTGAAAAGAAATCTTTATGAGGTTTTTATATCTGATGAAGCTATAATAACTAGTCCTTTAAAATATTAAACTTTTTTCCAGCAAAAGAATTCGCATCTTTCCTTATGCCTGCAAAGAACCATGTAATTCACGGTGCTTTACAAGTTATGATATTGGATGTTCCTTGTGCGTCAACTTTGAGTGAAAGTTTATTTTAAAGTCCACAGTATTCCCCATAGAAATCGTTTTTATGTCTCCTGCTTTCAAAATTTTATTTATTCGCTGTTCCATAAATAACAATTCCTTATGATTTGGATATAATGACGTTTGCTAAATTTTCCTATAGGTGGTAAATATTTTCCCATTTTCTGTAGCTGTCATTAAACTGTATTCCCCGTCCAGAAAATAACAAAAGATGATAGCATGAAGTACCTATCTGGGTCATCACAATTAAATTGTATAGAAATAGATAAAAGAAAACTTTAAAGAAAATTGCTTCCTTTCCTCTGCAGAGAGTTGTTCCTCCAGGGTTTCCTAAGGTTGGGCGTCTTTAATCTTTAAAACCAGACACTGTGCTGAGACTGTCTCAGAATAAAAATATTTTTGTACAGTAAATACATTTTGCAAAAGTGAATATTGTAGTTGTCATAGAAAGCATTTATTTCTCTGACATTGAGACTACACTTGCGTTCACACACACTCTCCTGATTGGGAAATACAAACTTGCACTGCTCAGCTGGGTCGTGTGTTTTTGTGTTTTGTTTCTTTTTTTGCTTCTCCCTCATGCACATAGAAATAACCTCTCCACTGATTTATTATTTCATAATAATTAATGTATTTTGTTATGGAATAATCCTCTTCAAAGTAAAAACTGTAAGTTTTTAAAAATAAGTGTCAGAAGATACAGATGTGCATTTAGTAGTAATATCAGTGGAGCATAAATAATTCATTTATGGCTCTATCTGCATCAGCAGATGCCTAACCCTCAATTCAAAGGTCTTTAAATTTTATGTAGACATAAGAACCAAGTGGCAGAAAATTCACATTTAATTCTTAGTTTAAGGCTGAATGACCTGATTTTTATTCAGGCATCACGATCAAAATCACTGAGCTCTTTCTCTGATTTTTATGTGGTACTGATAAGCATTTTCACTGGTATTAACATTGCAGTCCCTGTTATGTGGATACAGAAGTGCTTCCAGTTTTAGAGCCAGGTATTTAATCTTGAAGAAATATGTCCTGTATATCTGGTGTTGTAAATTTGATCTCATAAAACCATGTCAAATTAAGATTAATTAAATTTGTGCTTTTATATTTACTCAGTCGCTTAAAAGTTTAAAATAATCCCTTCTGCCTGCCACAGATTTTACCATCTCTGTATGCCTGTGGTGAGCAAGGTGAACAGAATTTCTAAAATTTTGCAAGGCTCCTTGAATAAGGAAAGCCTGAAAACTCAGAACACAAAATTGGTACAGGACTTCAGAGGATTCTAGATTGCTTTCTCATGTGGATAATCCTACTAGTAGGATGCCATTTTCAGGGCTGAATGAAGATAAAAGATATACTTAATTACACTTCTAGTTTATGGGTGATACGTTGGTAACAGCTGGCTGGTACCATATACCTATATGTACTAACTTCATAATAATTTACTTTGTAAATTTTACTGGTTAAACCTGGGGCTGAAATATGGGACTGTCTTGTAAAGTATTGATTTCATCCTCTATGGGGAGTAATGCAATATAAGAAATCTAATGTCAGCGATCTCTCCCAATGCAAATCACCCAGAAAAATAATTCTGGATGTGCTCACTAGTCCTCAAAACTATCTGAATTTTAATAGGACATGAAAATAAGCATATTAGAACAGAGTAGATTTTTGTCCAACCACTGAACTCCTACAGTAACAAAACTCTGAGAGTAAAATCGAGAAACAATACTGAACGCGTGTATGGATACAGTGGAAAAGTTTTCAGAGTTGCACAGCAAGGTTATAAGCTAAGCAACATTTTCATTATTCATCACAAGGCCAATGATTAGCAATAAGTAGCCTTCAAACTACTTCTACTGCTCAAGCTGCAGATAACATTACAAAGAATTTTCCCATGAGTATCTACTAAATCTATGAGAGATGGATCTATTGCACATGAAGTCTTGAAGAAATCTACAACTTAGGCATTTAATTACCAGAGAGTTAAAATAGATATGAGCAGAGAAGGAATACATTGTTCAAAAAAGCTATACTGAAGAGACTTCTACTTCCCTTTCATAACCGTAGAAACTGTTTTTCATGTGTTATGGCAATTTATACGTCAGTGTGATAAGAACTCTGAACAACACTCCACTGTTGGAGTATTTCCCTCACTGATTTTAATGCTCACCTTCATCAAGAACTTACTGTCACCACATGGAAGGATGAACTTGTGAATAAACCAGGGAAAATAGTGCGTCCCTAATGTATGTAGTCAGGGCCTGTGGGATACAGATGTTCCGCTACTTATACTACAGTGTCCTAACAGCATGTGGTGGTGTAGGCAAGGAAAACTAATCTTAATTAGAGAAAGAATTAAAAAATTTACTATGTACTTACTGCCATCAGCCTTAATTGGAAGTCATATTTTAAAAGCAAAATTAGATAAGAAAAAATCAATAATATGTCATCATTAATTAAGGAAATGGAGGGCAAAATGTCTATGTAGTTCATGTATCCATGAGCCCTCTTGGTCTTTTAGCATTTCTTCCTTGACCTGGAATCCATTACTTTTTTTTAATTTTTATTATTTCTTCTTGATTGGTTTCAATGAAATAGATGTTTTCAATGTAAAGCAATGCTCTCATCCAAAATAACTTGGACTCTTCAAAGATAGCAAAAGAAGAGCAAATTTGCACTTCTAAATAGTTTCAGTTTTTCATGGGAACAATTAAAGGAAATCTTACCAATTTCACAGTAGGTAGCAACAGAATTGCTTATTGTGGTGGTTTGAATCTGGCTGGATGCCAGGTGCCCACCAAAGCCACTCTGTCACTTCCCTCTGCAACTGGGCAGGGGAGAGAAAATATAACAAAAGGCTGGTGGAGTTGAGATAAGGACAGAGAGAGATCACTCATGAAGTAGCATCACAGGCACAATAGACTTGACTTAGGGAAATTGGTTGAATTTATTACCAATCAAAATCAGAGAAGGATAATGAGAAATAAAGCAAATCTTAAAAACATTTTCCCAACAACCTCCCTCCTTCCCAGGCTCAACCACCTCCCCTCCAGTGGCACTGGAAGACAGGGAATGGGGGTTACAGTCAGTTCATTACGTATTGTTTCTCCTGATGCTTCCTCCTCAGGGAGAGGAGTCTTTCCCCCACTCCAGCATGGGGTCCCTCCCACAGGACACAATCCACCACAAACTTCCCCAACATGAGTCCTTCCCATGGGCTGCAGTGCTTCACAAACTGCTCCCATGTGGGTCCGTTTCCACAGCGTGCAATCTTTCAGGAACAGGCTGTTCCAGCGTAGATCCTCCATGGGGTCACAAGTGTTGTCAGCAAACCTGTTCCAGTGTGGGCTCCTCTTTCCATGAGTCTGCAGATCCCTGTCAAGAGCCTGCTCCATCACAGGCTTCCCGTGGGGTCACAGCCTTCTTTGGGTGCATCCACCTGCTCCAGAGTGGGGCTGCTCCAAAGGTTGCACGTGGGTCTCTGCACCACCATGGACCTCCGTGGGCAGCAAGTGCACAGCTGCCTCCCCATGGTCTGCACTACAGCCTGCAGAGGAATCTCTGCTCCTGTGGCTGGAGCACCTTTTCCCCTCCTTCCTCACTGACCCTGTTTCTCTCACATATTCTTACTCTTTGGCTGCAATTACTTCTACACAATAACTTTTTTTCCCCCCGTCTTAATTATATTACCACAGAGACATTGTTACCATCTGTGATGGGCTCAGCCTTGGCCAGCGACAGGTTATTCTTGGAGCTGGCTGGCATTGGCTCTGTTGGACATACAGGAAGCTTCCAGAAGCCTCTCACAGAAGTCAGCCCTGCAGCCCCTCCCTCCACCCTCCCCCAAACCTTGGCATGCCAACCCAATACACATGTTAGGGAAAGTGATGATGGTGATCCATGACAAGAACTGAAACAACTGGTTTACACATACAGTAAGTTATTACTAGTATAGATAGTACATTTTGGTCCTGTATTTCCTTTAACAATTGTGTTTTGTGTTGGTTTTATTTCCCCAACCAACACACAGGTTCTTTCTGTTGAGAGATTTTTAAAATCAGCTTTTGATTATATTAAAAGCAGAGGGTTCATATATATTGCACCTTTACTGAATGCCTGTCTCGTGTTTAAATTGGGTCTTCTCTTCCCCCCCTCCAAAAAATAATGGGAAATAAAATCCTTGAGAACTATTAAATACAATGGAACATGTCTTAATTTCCTAAATTTCCCAGGAATTTGACTGCAGATGGAAGTTTTATTGCATGCTACGTTGTTTCATACTCTTCTCTAAGAATTTAATTTATTGACTAATGTAGCATGCAGGTAAGGCCAGTCTGACTTTTACTGTGCCTCATTTTTAGGGCTGTAATAGTGGTGTGAGGCAAATTACAGATTTTAACAAATGTATGATTTCCAAACAGCAAAAAACATAGGTGTAATGTGACTCATGCCCCAGGCTATATTCATGGTGGTAAGAAAACCTGCATTATCTTCCCATAATAAAAATAGAGCAGAAATGAGAACATAAATTAACACTCCTAAGAAAATAGTTACTGTAGAAACTTAAACTGTTGTAAAGGAATCCATGCAAAGCCCATTAAAGGAATTAACTTATTTTCCCAACATACACACCAGAGGATGAATACATTCATGTAAACTTGTTATGCAAAATGTTTGGTTTTGAACAATAGGTTGTTATTAAGTCATTAGTGGCAGAGGATTCATAAATGTAGGAAGGGTAGTTGTTAGCCATTTTGTCTTTTGTGCTGAAACTGCTGTTAGTCCTTCTTAGGTTCTTTCCTTTGGTTCTTCAGGAAAGATTGTGATGTACAAGCACCCTGATAAAATAAAACTCTGTGCTTTCTTATGTTTCTTTGTGAAAAGAGGCGAATGTATGTGAAGTGATGTGCTGATGTTTCTTTTGTGTTCCTTGGTACTATAACCTGCCAGAGCTAATGAAGAAATAGTTTCATTCAACAGCTCTGCATGTGTTGGAGTTTTTCTACCTTTTCCTGCTCTTGTTTTGCATTATGATACCTATAGAAATACTCTGTGCATAGTGTTATTTCTGGCATATTCTTTATTCTATTCAAATTTCTTCTTATGCTTTCCTCTCAAAATTTTGGTGAAGGAAGAAAGACAATATATAGGAAGAAAGATGACAAGTAGCACTGCTGGTGGTACTCCATCTGCAAATAGGCTGAGGGTATACTCTACACCATCATCCAGATCGTTAATAAAGATGTTAAAGAGAATTGAACTCAGAATTGAGCCCTGGGGTGCATCAGTAGTTACTGGACTCCAAGTAGACTTCGTGCCACTGATAACCACCCTCTGGGTCCAGCTTTTTAATTCACCTCACTCTCTGCTCATCTAGCCCATACTTCACCATCTTCTCTGAGGACAGTATGGGAAAGAGAAGTATTTCAGGAGTACCTTACAATGAAAAGACTGTACTGCAGAAAATGCAGTCACTATATTGTAATTCTTTCTGTATTTCATTAAGTAGAAAATAAAGAGTAATGGCTGCTACCACCCATCAACTATAAATAGAAGGAAAAAGAAACTCTCCTTTATCTCTACTGGAGGTCTTTGTAAGGACTATAATGGGAACTTTCCACATTCCGGTCATTTCCAAATGCATAGGGATTTTTACTAGTTTCTTTTTGAAAACAGTTTCTAACTGTAATAAAAATCACCCAAGTTCCACAGTCTCAGGAAAACATTAAGAAAATAAAAATTTAATATTCAGTGTAGCAAAATCACCAAAAACTTCTAAATTAGATTTAAATTTTTAGAATTCAAATTTATAAATGTCTAAATTAAAATTAAAATATAAATATATTTTCTAAATAATAACATATTTGTCCAAAAACCAACAACCTAGATGCCAGTGAATGGCATCTTGTTTTTTGAGGAAAATGTTTTTAAGATTGCTTGTTCTTTCTTTGTACATTTATATTTCCTGCTAAGGTTTCTGAATTTTGTCAACAAGTAGATAATAGATGAAGGAATTTTAGGGTTTAATAGAAAGATAGTAAACACCTTGTAGTAAATATTAACATCTTCAACGGAGTTGTGGGTGAGTATCTTTTTGCACTCTATTGCAATCCAGAAGAGTGAGTATGTTCTGTATCTTCTGGACTCCCTCTGCCAGTTTTATCCCAAGAAGCTAAATACGACAGATGCAAAACAGAGAAAGATATCCAAGTATGTATGAATGCAGTTAAAAATACCCAGACATCTTTAATTTATGGAATCCCAAGCAGATGGTAAAATATGTTTACTGAACTCTTGTCTCTTTTTCTCTAAAGAACCAGAAGCTTTAAATATCACAGCTTGTTTCAGAATTTGGCAGTGAGGACGTGAGTTTTCTCTGGTTTCTTTTTCTTTTTTTTTCCTTTTTTTTTTAAATTTTTTCTAAGTCCTAATAAGATGTTCTTAAATTTGCAGTACTTTGAAGATTTGTGATAGCTTCAAATCTTACTCAGACTACTTGAGATCTCAATGGGAAAAAATTTATTTTTAAAAATAATATGGAAGAAAAAATGTTGTCATACTATTTTCAGTGTTTGTACTACAATTTGATTTAGGAATTATAATTTAACACTGTCAGAATTAGGCTGCTTTGAAGGCCAAAGTTACAATTAAATTATGTAGTCTTTATTCTTGTATAACAGGATTAGAATAAGATGATTTCATTATTTTTTGCACATAAGGACAATGTGGTGTTTGTCTGAAATATATCTCCCAGACAGATATTCATTCCTACTTAGAGACAGCAACAATTGGAGTCCTGCAGTCGCTGATGGTTTGTTTCATTCGCTTACTAAGGATCCTCCTAGAACTTTCCTCTCTTTTTATTTCCTTCACTTCAGTTCTGTCAAGACAGTTTTAATTTTCCTTCATTTTTATTGTTTAATTTATTGTTATTATTTCTTTTCTTCTCTAGATTTTTGATCATAATTCAGTTTCAGAAATTGAATAACATAAGTGATTAAAGGAAGAGTAGTAGGAGAGAATCAGAACTACTGTTACCTCATATTAGTAAGTGATATCAGATGCCACATTTCAGATGTGTTTTATACCTGCATGTGGCTCCATGTTCAGGTGGTTATTTTAATAATATGTTTGGTAATATTCCATTATTGAGGACAATACAGTAGTAATGTTCTACATACCTAGGTAAATATTTATAATTATACTGTGCTTTCATGTATTCCCAGGTAGTCATGTACTAGTTTTAAATTATTCTGAGAACTTATTTGATGTTCAGAAAATTCAAATTATTCACAACTTTTTATTCCCATAATCTTCAAGATAATGGAGAATGCACTTTGGCCTTCTGCGTGAGGTTATTGGTTTTTGCAAAGTGATTAGATGCAATATGTGTTAAAGGCTGTGTGTACAACCTGTGTGAATCTGTCTGAAAAGAACAAATTACAGTCTAGATCTTCTGAATTCTTTAAAAAAGTGCATGGCTGTGAGAGCTTCCTTAGAAGCCTGTCTAAACGAGAACGGGACAGAGAGCAAGCTGTGGCTGGGCAATGTGCTGGAAGGAAATAGCAGGTAGTTTCTCAGATGGCCATTCTTCAGGATTGTTTCTCGGAATAAATTCCTGAAGCTCAGTCTCCAGACAAAAGAGGAAAAAATGGGGTTTTGGACACTACATTTTTATGGGCTTTTTAATGAATTCTGAAGGAACAGGCAAACTAAACGTGAAACAGAAGCAGAGTACTATTGTCGTTACCTATGTCTCAAAACTCCTGTCCATTTTATGACTCATGTTTCAAAATCTTGTGGCTATTACCTAATTTAGATTTTTTTTCTTCCATCTCTGAAGGTAGATAGTATCATAGGAATAAATGAAAAGAGAAAGTATACTCATGCAAGCATGAGTGCTCTGAGTGAGAGCTATAGTAGCAATTCAGGGATGACTAAGGCTCAAAGTTTGAGTAAGGAATGTATGTGTCTGTGTGCATATGCCATTTTATACATTGAAAAATGTGGGGAACTGTGTGAAAGTTGAATTTGATCTACCTCAGCGTGAAGATTTTCCATTCAGCAAGTATAATCTTAATAAAGAGGAAGAGTACATTTAAATATGTAACACTTGACAATTGAATTTGACAGCAGAGAACAAAACTGGGTGGTTTGGGGAAGAAGGTTACAAGAATATGTAGATGTGCAAATATATACTTTTAGGATGGAGACATATATTTCAATATATTCTTTAATATATACATTATTGTGATCTGTTTAAAGGCTTCATTTTTTCCTCAGTCTTAAAATTTGCATTTCTTTGGTTCCACAAACAATTTTTATAATAATTTATTTTATTTATTAATCATTATATTGATTCTTTAGAAAATTTTCAGACCTTCTAACTGCCTAGAATAACATCAAATATGTATAAACATAGAGTTATAAATAATACTTGACATTTTTGACATGTATAATTTAATTTATTCCTTTGAACAATGACCTCTCAAACACTGACATTCTAAGCTTGTGCAACATAAATTCTGCTCTGCGAAAACCTCTAAATAATGGTTTTGAAGGAAGTGAAGGTGTGAAGTATGTATATTTAAAAGGAAATTTGGAAACGGTCCTCTAGAAAAATCTGATTGTGAGTGTGGTGTTATTTGTCCTCTTGAACGTTCCATTAAGCATAAGGATAAGAATTCACATCTTTTATATGCATTGAGCACTTGTACTAGTCTTTTGTGATTGCTAGTTGTAAGCACTTGAACTGCACACACAACTGAATATTTTTTTACATTAACTGTTCTGAACCTCCATTCCAGTCTTGATTCTCAAAAATTTCTGGAACTGAATGTAACCAAAATAAGGATAGGGATATGAGAATTGTGGTTGTGAAAAGTATGTTTTCAGCTATGTCCATTTTTGTGACAGGTATGACTTGCTTGGTGGTTTTAGGATAGGAAATGTTTTGGTTAAACAACCTGTTTCTTAGTCTTTCTGGAGGAACCAAAACACTTTGATGTGGTTATGAGTTACTTCACAGCAAGGCTTTGTTTCAATACAATCAAAGTGGAAAAGTAAGCTTGTCAGAGGCATTTAATGTCTTGTCCCTGGCTTGCCTATATCTTCCACAAGGGTTTTGACCAGAACTGCTGGAATTCCTTTCAAATAAGTTAAAATTATAATAATATTATTTATGAATAGTTAACTATACAGTCAAATAAGTTATGAGTTCCCTTATTTGCTTTTGAATACATCAGTTTGTAATTCTGACAATCTGTTATCTGTACACTGTCTTTCTGGTCCTGAGAGTATAGGAGCCGGAGTTGTAATCGCTATCAGAATACATTTTCTAAACCTTTTGTTGTTGTTGTTGTTCCTTAGCCTTTTTCCTTAATGCACAAGTCTTCAACAATAGAAGAAAATGGATAGAAAATGGATCTAGTCAACTGCTTATTTTCCTTACTTAAAAGTAACTGGTTTACCCTTAAATTAGTCATATGAGGGCAAAGGAAGGAAGCATCCTTTGCAACCTGGTCATCTGACAGATAACAAAATTTCACATAAACATTTTCTATTTTTCCATAAAGAGAAGCACTGTCAAAATAGGACATAATGTTAAAGCACTAGAAGAAAAACAAAGTGTAACGATAAAAATAGAACTCCAAATCTGTTGTGAATAGTATGTCTAAATATATTGTAGACAATAATTTAAACTTGTACACTTATAAACCTGTACAGTACACCTCAGAATCAATCCAGCAGATATTCTAGATCTCATCTGTGGAGGACAAAGTTCCTCCCAAATGCTGACTTTGTCCTTAAAACTCTATTTATTTACTTGTTTTCATATCAGTTCCTAAATAATGATGCTAATTAAATGTGCTCCTTTTATTTTTCTCTGAAGGTTGCAAATCTACCTTAATTGAGTGCATTGAGCCTTGTTATACAGAATATACACTATATTAGAGGAATTGCCATTTGTTGGTTCCTAATTTATATTTTAAATTGTGATTACATCAAAGTCTGCAATAAGGTGTCTTTTCCTGCTGTGGAATATTCTCTCTCTATAAACATATGTTTATGTGAGGATATAGCCATAGCCTGAAGTGCAGATATAGTTTGGACAGCAAGGGATGCAACATCAAATAACAGATATTTTCTTTGAGATTAAAGTAAATTCAGCAACTGTATACTCAATTCAGGGTTTAAATGATCTGGGAAACTTTTGAGGGGAAGATGAAAAAAGGAGGTGTTCAGGACTGCCAGAAGCCAATCCAAGGTAAATTCATAGAGGCAAAACAGGATGTGCAGCTCAGCAGAGAATCTGGGCTGTGATTACAGAATCATAGAATATGCTGAGTTGGAAGGGACCCACAAGGATCATTGAGTCCAACTCCCGGCCCTGCACAGGACCATCCCCAAGAGTCACACCATGTGCCTGAGAGTATCATCCAAATGCTTCTTGAACTCTGTCAGGCTTGGGCTGTGACCACTTCCCTGGGGAGCCTGTTCCAGTGCCCAACCACTCTCTGGATAAAGAACCTCTTTCTTATATCCAACCTTAACTTCCTCTGAGACAACCAGGGGTAAATTGTACCTTACTGATCTGATTGTCTTCTATAATAAAATGACTGGGTCTGAAGACAGGGATAGAGCAGTGCATGCAATTTACATTAACTTTAGCAAAACCTATGATACTATCACCCACATTAAACTTTGTGATTTGGATGGGTGAAAAAGCAGATAGGTAAAAACTGTTTGGATGATTGAACTCAGAGAACAGTAGTTAATGGATCAGACACTGTCAGGGCCTGTCTTATTTGGCACCTTTGTCTGTGACTGGAAGGTGGTTGTGGAGTGCACTCTCATCAAGTTTCTAGGAGACACCAAAGTGGGAGGAAAATAAATGTAAAAATTAATACTTAGTAAAACCTCTTTTAAAATCTGTAATGACTTAGAAAGGATATATGGGAAAGAATAGAGTGAATTAACCTGAATGTCAGGTTAATTCATTAATCTATTATAAAGAACAGCAAAATGAGTATTCAGAAAAATACAGAATCTACAAAAAGATTAGCACAGTACAGCTACAACTCATAGGTCATTCCCTGTTTTATTTCATTTAGTAACAATATAGGAGAAATACCTTTCTAGAACTTTATTTCAAATGATCAAGTTCTGGAAATGTGAATAAATCCTAAATAAAACTGTCTTCCAAATATGTAGCTAATGATCTGAATATATGAATTAAATTTTCAAGATGAGAACACTCAGAATTTCACACTGAATTTGCAGATAAACTTCTAAAAATGTCCAATTTTTTACTCTACTTTTTAAAAAAAATTCTTTGGAATTTACCACATGAAATCCGTATCTGGGTTTTACTCCTCTATCAGCACAGCTGTTATTAATGCAGTCCTCATTTTAAGAACCTCATAAACTTTTATGAACCAAAACCTGCTTCTGACTGACTGGACTCAGTGCATAGTCTTTCAGTGGAACATTTCAGTATGAAAGCTTTTTTAATGGAGGAGAAAACTGAAGCAAGGTGTCTTGGCAGATATCACACAATTAGTGATTATACAGAGTGCTAGGTTTGAGGTTTAATCTGCTATGCTCTCATAAGTAGGGTAACACAAAGCTAAGTAGCTTTTTTTATTTTTTTCTTGGATACCAACGTTATGCTTCTGAAGTTAATTTTGGATTTTTTCAGTAAGTTTTATGCTTTTAATTAGTACATTATAAGGCCAGATTTCTCCACTATCATCTGGGTTATGATGCCATAAACCACTAAGGTTTAACTACACGTGGAGTTACTAACTTTGGTGCCAGTTCTTGATAATATTAGACGGTATCATATAATTTCCTATAAAATAGTTTGTTGCCAAGTAGGTTATATTATCATTATGAATGCAGGTGAACTGAAGGAAATTAAAAACTGCATACATTACTATAAAGTTAAGCTGCTTGTAAAATTGTCTGTAAAAACACCAAAAGAAGCAGAAGCACGGATTAGCTCCACAAGTAGACTAGCCCAGGCATAACAAAGAAAAAAAGCTTTCAGTTCATAATTCAGCACTTTTTTTTTTAATGGAAAAAGTATGTTTCATTTCTACTTTAATTAGGAATGTAACAGTCAATGAAATGGAGATGGGGTTGCTCCTGTTTTCCTTTTCTTTGTTTTCTTGTCTTATTCTTGGTCTTATGCTCCTGTTTTCAGCTCAGGCTTGTTCTCCTTACCCAGCAAGGATTCAGGAGTACTCTGAACAAAGTACTATTTGGCTATTCGTATAAGCTATTCATAGAGGTTGTTGTTATGATCATGTTGCCCATTGTTAAATTTTCTTTTGGTCTTTATTTTCAGTTTTTCTGGATCTTTCTAGACAAATTCTCTCAACTGAATAGTGAGTGGAAAATACTGATAGAACCCCAAAGCTGACAGCTCTTTTCCCCATTTTGTGCATGAAGTACAGGACAGAGGCATTTGAGCTCGTGGGTTTCCACAGGGGTTGCATAGCAACGGATGCGAGAGGCAGCTCATCTCTGCTGACTGTCAGACTCCCAGGACAGCAGAGGAAGTATTTCAGGGATTGCAACTCTAGATCTTTTAGACTCTTTAACCTTTTGTGTTTGAAAGAAAAAACTATTTTTAAACAGCACTGAATAAGCATACATAGCTTTTCAGGTTCCACTGAGACATGGAAAGTTGAACAGGTATATTAATAATACTTTTAAAAAAAAGCTTCTTCTTCTTTTTTGTATTTCCAAGGAATAAAGCTATGTTGGGGAGAAAAATATGAAAGGTAAATAACATACTTTACTGTCCATTGACAGCATGGTGCTACAATTAATTTTTGTCAATGATAGAAAATGACTAATTGCTGTATTTTTCTGCATCAGTGGTTCTTTTGTTGTGTAGTGAGAGCAGTAAGAGATGCATGATACACAGAGGATAAAGAAAGGGTTGGAAAGAAGAATTGGTAGTTAAAGGTGACAGTGGAATGGTTGCAGTTGGGATAGATAACATTGGTCACTAAGTAGGCAGTGTTAACATTTCTGATATTTTAGTTTCATGATTTTCATACTTTACACAGTAGAAGTGGGACTTTATAAGGTATTTTCATTTCTTTACAAAGTATTTTCATTTCTTTACAAAGAAAACATGCAAATCCCAATAACATTTCACACATCTATAACTGCTCCTTTAGAAGATTATAAAGTCCTTTAACAACACTAAGCAACAAAGCTTTGTGTCAAATTACTCCCAGATGTAAACAAAAAACAAGTATGGCTCCACGGAGAAATAATTAGGACAAACTGGCACACCACTTAGATTGGAAATCATCATAGGATAAAAATGCCTTTTTAAGCCTCTGAAGAGCTTGAAGTGATAAATTAGTTTGTCAATGAAATGTAGACACCTCCTGTGTTAAGCTCAGTGAGGATTTTCAGGATCAGAAGTCTGGATTTAGGTGCCGAAAATCTACATATATTTCTACTGATCAAAGGTCCTTAATGATAAGTGATTTAAACCAAACCCTTCAGGTAGTCAATAGTTGGATGTTTGTCAGTAACCAATCCAAGGTCCCAGAGGCTGAGTTTTCAGGAGCACCAAGACTTACAGTTCCCAGTGGAGGCCAGCAGTTATGTGCTCTTGAACTTGTATGAACTTTTAAAAGTAATGTGAAAAATGAGATGACTAAGTACAAACTTGGTAATGAATTTTGGGTTTGAAGACTATACAATTCAATTCTTCTCCTGTAAACTGTGTTAACTAATCTAGCATGGATATTGTTTGGTGAAGCCATGTTTACATTTTTGGTGGCTCAATATTTGTAGAAGGGGTGCTCTGTCTGAGGCATACGCACTGTATTTCAGTAGCAAAATTGTCTCTGCCATTTCACATGCAGACTTTGTTTCTAATCTTTTCTTATTGTTTAAACACAGGATTAAAAAAAGCCGCTATTCTTAATGTTCATGCCTGATCTTTGCTAAAGAAGAATGGCATGCAATTCAGGAGGTGGTGATTTGTTATGATCCCTGTAAACCAGACTGATCCAACTGGGAATGGCATCTCAGTGGTTTAAAATGACGGGTTTTGAGCTGCTGCTGAGCAGACAGAATTCGGATCCTCATGTTTCAAGATGAGAAAATTCATTTCTGTGCCTGAAAGCAAAAGTAGTGCCAAGTATTAAAAGTACCCCAAGGTGCAGAGACTCAAAGGCATTCTTACACAGATAAACAAAGCCTGGGATGCATTACATTAACTACTGCATGAAAAGAGTCTTCTAAAGAGAGGGAGCGCAATACATTAGTAACATTCTTGCCCACATAATGATGTTATATTTTTTTAAAGAACTATATTAAATAACATATATAAAAAGCTATTTAAGAGGAGGTCATTCTGCCAAATACATTAGCATTGCCATTAAAAAATAATTTTGAAGTAAATACTGTGATTTCAGAACCTGCTTCCATTTTGGAAAGGAACACAAATTTAGAATCTCCAGTTTCCATAAAATCCATTGAATAAACTAAAATAAAATTATTAAATAATTTCACTTCTTTAAAATATTAAAGTACTGTTAATATTCACCTATGGCATTGAACATAATACTACCTATACTATTTTAAATATAAAAATATTTTATAAAGCTGAACAATTGATCTTTGTTGAAACATTTTTATTGCCAACATGTTCTACCACTCAAAAAAAAATATATAAAAAATAAACAGATCTATAACTTGGAGCTTCCCATATGTGACATTAGATTGTCCCAAAAGACCTGCTGTATGTTTGCTTTACTACTGTCTAATGACAGGAACCTCTTCAGGAAAAAAAGCAAACCCAGAAACTTAGAATATATATCTGGTTCCCACTAAATAGAAGTTAAGATTTTTTAAAATTTTAATGTCAGTCTTGAAGCTTATTGAATTTTTAATATGAAAGTTGAGCTCACAAAAATTTATCCATCAAAATTAAATCACATACATGCTTATGGACTTGGATTTTCTTGAGTTTCCAATATTACCTTTTCTAGCATCAGATAATTTAGCAGTAGTGACCTTTAATATTGGCAGTGTTACTTTTTTTTCCAAACAGTAGCAGAGGAAATGAAAGACATGAAAAATTAGTTAGCTTGTGCTTTGTGGAACTAACAATTTAAATATGTAAGCCTGAAGGAGAGATTTATTTTTAATAATCTATTTCTGTAAATGGGATGCAGAGTCACAAGAGTTTATTTAAGATCACAACACTGTAGAAAAAGTGTTGAATAAGAACTGAGAGTAAACCTTAAAGAATCTCTGTGATTTCAATGTTACTAAGTTCTTTAAGTCATAATGATTTTCTCCTATACTCAGTGCTCTCCTTTTCTAATCCTTGCTTCTACTCATAGCACTTACTTTATTCTTACCTTTCTTAACTTGTTTTCATATTTGTTATGCTTTCTGCCCACTTTTGCAATTGCTGACAATTCTGTAATTGCACATACATACAGAGAGAAGTAAGCACTTGGCATGTAGTAAGTATACATGTAGTATTGCATAACAAACTACTCACATTTCCTATCATTTAATGACTAGAATAATTGTGAAAATATTATAGGATTTTTTGTGCCATCCATCATTAATATTTCAGGTAGAATGAAGGAGAAAAATACAGCTTTTGCTTTCTTTTCGATTTTTTTGTCTTAAAGTTAGTTCTCAAATATGTGTAAGAAATATGAAATGTTCTTAAAAGCCTTCAAGTATTTGCAGTCTGTTCATGTAAAGTCAAACCTGCAATGATTTCAGTGGAACTACTCAATATGATTATGAAGAGAATTGGAGGTCCATGCTGAAACCCCTTTTCATACAATTCTTGTTTATTATTTTCTAGCATTTGCTGTATATAGATAAATAAGTATAACAGCTTAATATATATCATTTCACCATATCTAGGTTTGTAAGTTAAAAAACTTATAGTATCGAAACAGTTTCTAAGCATCTATATACATTACCAGATAAAGTTTGGTTTTCAGTTTTAAAAATATACTAGGTAAAATAATATGTAGCACAGGATAGCTGCACATAGTTTTCATATACTGTTTTTCAATAAGTATTTGAATTAAGTTGACGATGATCTGTCTTAAAAGGAAAATCAGAAGAAAAACACTAATATATTTGCTATTATGAACTACTAAAATTCAAACTTATTATAGGATTCTAGTTGAAACTGCATAGGCATCTTTGTCAGAATCTTTCTTTAAAATTAAGGCAAGAGTCCAATGTAGATAGCTAATGATACTTGCAAGAGTGCAGCAACAGCATCCTTCTCTGGTATTTAGCTGCTTCCTACCTCTGAAGTGCTCTTTACATCCTGTCCCTTGCTACGTGACATGAAGGTTTGTCCTCTGCACTTGCCTAGACCTCAAAAGTAGAATCTACACACAGAAACTTCTGTCTGGAGATATGCCGACCTTTGATGTTACGATGCAGATTATTGCTTGGCTGACCAGTGCAGCTCTTTATTGCTACCAAAACTACTTTTTCCAGAGCTCCGTACAAGGTCATTCAATAAAATTTATTTTTCTGAGCAGATACAAAAGAGAAAGAATGAAACGAAGGGTTTCACTGGTAGAATACAAAGAACACATCTGTTCCCAAACATTTTGTATTACACAGTGGGGATTGCTGCAGTTTTACAGCCATAACAATTTATTACATACTGATCAGGAAAGATACTGCGATAGGAGCTGGACAGAAGGACCACTAAAAATAATTCTGGTATTTTGGACCCTGTTAACTTTTTCACGACTGATTAACATTTGTGGCATTTCCATATTTCTGTAATCCAGAAGTCCATAATATTCTAACTTCTGGAACCTTTAGAGAGATTAGCCAATTATGAATGGCTAAATGCAAACTATTTGGCTAATATGTGATCATATGGATGGAAGAAGTTACAGATGTCATCTCAGCAAATGTGCCTATGAAAAATATTACTGATGCTACTGCTCGGTGTGTGTTTGCAGAGGGAAGTGTGAGCGCCCTTCGCAGAGAAGCAGCGGCTCTGCATCTCTGCCGTGCACCCGGGAACCACCAGATGGAGCGTGTCGGTTGCGCTGATGGATGCGGCACTTCCCAATTCCATCGGCACAGTTGATACCGGACCCTTCACCACAGCACTTACACTTTGTCTTTTAAGCAACAAACGCTTAAAAGCATTCAGATGCGAAGCCACTGTCGTGCAACGCATCTTACATTTCCAAATAGTATTTCCATATTATTATTGCTGACTGTGAATGCAGTTCACAGTTACTTAAGTCTATTCGCTATGCATTCACAAAATTTTAGCCAGTTTATGGAAACGTGATGCAAACAATCTAGTCTTTCAATCATACTGCATCTGTTATGGAAAGAACTATATTGTTTGTGTTTGTGTTTTGTTTTGAGGTTTTTTTCCAATTTACATCATATTGAGTGTGCTCTATTTGTAGCCTTTTGTACTCTTGGTTTTTTTAGAGAATATCTTCCATGTACCATCCAGCAGAAATCATGATCTATTTCATTTCTAGAGACTAAAATAGGCTTTACCTTTAATACAGATCGACGGTAAAACAGAAAAATGAGCAAAATTTAATCTTCATCCTTCTATTGGTCCCACCTATAATTTTCAAAAATAATTTATACATTAAAAAATGAATTCCTCTAGTAGCTAGTCTAACAAACTCGGACATTGAGGATCCAGCAACCTCTTGTCACCCCTATCTTTTTTATGTTTTTCAACTACTGTGCCTGTTTAGACTTAGGGACTTATCAGAAAACATGCAAGCACTTGGTTGCATTAACCCCACAAAAAAACGCCTTCCAAACAAATAAAGACTGGAAATTTTTAACAAAGTCAGTCTAAAAGGCAAAGGCCCGTGTAATGATAGAAAGAATTATGCTTATGTATAATTTTCCTTATCTGACTAATAGTAATTTTATCTGGAGGAATATTTCTGTGAATAAATCTTGTATGCAATATTGAGCAGAAGTATTTTCGCAATACAATTTCTATCATGTCAGATATTTTTGTTTCTCTAGTAAAAAATTTTCTACTGGCATTTTTTGTATAGTTTACCATATTCACAATTTTAATTCATAAAAGAATACTGTTTTATCTCAAAAATATTTTAAAAATTAACAGTGATAACAAAACAATGTGTCAAGCTTAACACCATTCAGCTCTCTGAAAAGATCTTCTCCTTTAATTTTGAATCAAAATGCTGCATCTTCTGTTTAGTAAAAATAAATCAAAACAGTAATAGCATAAAAAAAAATGAATAGTAATTTTGATATCTACAGTTTTTGTGCAGGAAGATATGAGTTGATGTCTTTAGTGTGGTTCATTGGTGGAATTATTACTTGGAGAAGAAGCAAAACAAAAATATTCCTATTCTGCAGGTGTTGCTATACAATTGTTTTTTTCTCTCTCTTTCAAACCGGAGAAGGAGTCGTAGAAAGATAATGCTACCAGCAGGTTCACAAACCAATTCAAAGTTATTCATACTGAAAAGGTCAAATCTTACCCATTTTTTAAAATAGATGTTCTTGAAAAAAAAAGCGTATTAGAACTCAAGATTTTATAGAGAGGAAAGAAGTTGTTAAACATTTTATTTTGTCACATATGTTTGTAAGAATCTGGATGAAATCAGAGATACAAGTTTTGCTATTATTTCAGCCAAATCAGAAGTTTTTCGCCCTGCTCTTTATTTCCTTTCTTGTTTGAGGCCATCAGTGAGAACTTGTACTGTTTGGTTAAGAGGCATTGTATGCAATGGTAGGGACAAGAGACAAGCATCTCTGTGTGTATACAAGAAAGTCATGTAGAAAAATATAGATCAATGTATTTGGTTAACAAAAAAGGGAGTCATGACCAAAAAAATCTAACACAATATTTACTAAGAAAAAAATAAATCTAGAAGAAATAGGTGGGCTGATCTTAAAAGAACAGTGACAGCCATCAAAGCGAGTCTGTAATCTGGTATAGTGATGTGATATAACATTAATATAGAGAAGAAATATAGGCTAAACATATTTAAGATGGTATTTTATTTCATTATTTTTCTCTAAGTTGATCAGCAATAGACAGAGATTCAGAGATTTTGATATAGTCACAATAGGTATGTTCCATATATTATTTGGGCTGTATAATTTCATACTCATTACCGTTGTGTAGTTGAGAAAGGAAAGAATAAATCATGAAAAGGTTACCTTTCCATCACATGTGCTTTGTGATGGAGCTACATTCTGCCAGTTTGACTTTAGCTACAGTTGGTAGTTCATCCAAAAAGTTTTTGTAGGATGCTATGGGTTTAAGAAAGGAAGAGATTTCTGAAGAAAGCTCTTCGGTATCTCTTTCAATCTTAGAAATTATAGAACTAGAGAAATTATGTCAGAAAATTCTGTGTAATTTTGAAATCACAGAATGTAGTTAAAGGTATTAGCATCGGGAACATGACTGCTTGTATGTCTGTGAAATGTAATTGTGGGAACAATTTTCTTTCCATTTTCTTTCCATCTTGTATTTTTAGTAAATTCATGTGCTAAATCTTTTCTTGTGTGAAAAACTTCTACAGAACACTGGTTAAATAGAGCTTTATAATGTATAATTATCTTCTTTTAATATTTAAGAATTAAGCAAAATAATCATTCCAGAGCATCTTATCTGAACTGTCTGACCTATCATTTAATCACTCCATCATTTTATATATCTCATTCTTATTTATCTCTTTTAAATTGCTTCCGTTCATTCACTCTCACAGTGTCTCTGCACATTTTTTCTCATTGTTCTTGTATTATTTTTCTTTATGAATGTAGTTGAATAGTTATTAGTTTCATTTTATCAGTGTAACTTGCTGAGCTTCATTGGATTTATTCCAATATGTATCAGAAGAGGATGTGATTTACTGCTTCAGGGGAGGAATTTTCAGGTGCATTGATTCAAAATAACACGATTATATGAATTTTGTGTCATCACCCAAATTTTTAATTTTTTAAAAAAATCATTTTAGATCATTGCATCACTATAATTAAGATTTTATTCAGATAAACAAAACTGTGTCCAGTTAAACCATTTATTTTTCATTTAGAAGTGTGTTAAAAAATGAAGCTGTGTTCTTTTTCACCCACTGTCATTTTCTCAAATGCTTTTTATGGTCCTTACAAACATTTTCGTGATTTTTTTTCCATCCTCAGATCAACACTGTAAAATTCTGATACCTCTTCCTTCACCCTTTTCAAATATCATTAGCCATTTAAAGAGCTGCAGTACAACATTCTTTTTCTCCACTCTTAACACTACACACAGCAATCTGATACAGGAAGGTTTTTTGTTCAAGAGCTTTCAAAGGTATTTTGTATGCATAGAAATGTAGAACAATGAAATTCAATTTTTGTTGTGTTCATAGAAGTCTATAAACTCCTTGGAAGGGTTAGCCAAGGGAGGAGAGGCAGTGGGGTAGCCCTGTATGTCAAGCAGCGTTTTGATTTTCTAGAGCTTAATGCTGGTGGCAGTAGGGTTGAGTGTTTCTAGGTAAGAATCAGGGGGAAAGGCCAACAAGGCAGATGTCATGGTGGGAGGCTGTTATAGACCACCCAACCAGGATGAAGGGATGGATGAAATATTCTGTAAGCATCTGGGAGAAGTATCATGATGACTAACTAGCCCTTGTTCTTGTGGGGGACTTCCACTTGCTGGAAATAAAATACAGCAGAGAGAAAGCAGCCCAGGAGATTCCTGGTGTCTGTAGAAGATAATTTCCTGACACAGCTGTTGAGGAGGCCAGTTAGGGAAGGTGCCCTGCAGGACCTGTTGTTTGAGAATGTAGAATTTGTGAGGGATGTGGTCGTTGGAGACCATCTTGGACAAAGTGATCATGAAATAATAGTTTTCCATTCTCAGAGAAGTAAGGAGCAGGGTCAGTAGAACAGCCACCTTGGACTTCCAAATGGCTGGGGAGACTGGTTGACAAAGTCCCTTGGAGGTAGTCCTGAAGGGCAAAGGAGTCCAGGAAGGCTGGACATTCTTCAAGGAAATCCCAAGGATGGAACAGTCTGGCCCCATGCACTGAAAGAACAGCCAAGGGGGAAGACCATCCTGGCTGAATAGAGAGCTGTGTTTGGAACTTAGGAATCAAAGGAGAGTTTATGACCTTTGGAAGGATGGGCAGACAACTCAGGCGGACTACAAGGATTTTGTGAGTTTATGCAGGGAGAAAATTAGAATCGGGCAAATTGGCCAAAGCCTGAAGAAAACCCAACCTAGATACAAATGTAAAAGACAATAAAATGTTTCTAAAAACACATTAGCAACAAAAGGAGGGTAAAGGGCAATCTCCATCCTTTGTTGGATGTGGGGAGAAACCTGGTGACAAAGGATGAGGAAAAGGGTGAAGTAATTAATTACTTCTTTGCCTCAGTCCTTAACAGTAGGACCAGTTGTTCTCTCCTACTCAGACCCCTGAGCTGGAAGACAAGGATGGGGAGCAGAATGAAGCCCCCATAATCCAAGAATAACTGTTCAATGACTTGCTACACCACAGCAAATGTGACATTCATCTACAAGATGGGTCATAGGGAGGATCCAGGGAGGTAAGGGCCCGTCATGACACAGCATGTACAGGATAACCAGGGGAGGAGGCCGAGTCAGCATGGGTTTGTGAAAGGCAGGTCCTGCTTGACACACCTGATCTCCTTCTATGACAGGATGACCGGCTTAGTGAATGAGGGGAAGGCTGTGGATGTTGTCGCCCTGAACTTTAGTAAAGCATTTGACACTATTTCCACATTGTTCTCCTGGAGTAACTGGTTGTTCTTTGCTTGGATGGGTGCACTCTAAACAGCTGGCTGTATGGCTGGGCCAAGAGGGTGGTGGTAAGTGGAATTAAATCCAGTTGCTGGCCAGTCATAAGTGATGTTCCCCAGGGCTCAGTGTTGTGGGCAGTTCTGTTTAATATCTTTATCAGTTGTTTGTTCATGAGGATTAAGTGCTCTCTCAGTCATTTTGAAGATGACACCAAGTTGGGTGAGAGTGTTGATCTACTGGAGGGTGGGAAGCCTCTTCAAAGGGATCTGTATGGGCTGGATCAGTGGGTTAAGGCCAGTTGTGTCATGTTCATCAAGACCAAGTGCCAGGTACTGCACTTGTATGACAAGAACTCCATGAAGTGCTGCAGGCTTGGGATGGAGTATCTTGAAAGATGCTTGGCAGAAAAAGACCTGGGGGTGCTGTTTGACAGCTGACTGAACATGAGCCAGCAGTGTGCCCGTGTGGCCAAGAAGGCCAATGTTATCCTGGCCTGTAGCAGCACTAGTGTGGCCACTGGGACTACGGCAGTAGTACTCATGACTGATGAGGCTGCACCTCTAATCCTGTGTTCGGTTTTTAGGCCCCTCACTACAAGACAGATACTGAGATGCTGGAGCAAGTCCAGAGAAGGGCAGCGGAGCTGGTGAAGGTCTGGAGTACAAGTCATATGAGGAGCAGCTGAGGGAGCTGGAGGTCTTTAGCCTAGATAAGGGGAGGCTCAGAGGAGACCTTATCTCTGTAATTGCCTGAAAGGAGGTTGTAGGGAGGTGGGACTCAGTGTCTTCTTCCAAGTAACAATTGATAGGACAATACAAAATGGCCTCCAGTTGTGTCAGTGGAGGTTCAGATTGGATCTTAGGAAAAATTTCTTCGTGGAAAGAGTTGTCAAGCATTGGAAGAGGCTGCCCAGAGAAGTTGTGGAGTCATCATCCCTGGAGGTATTTAAAAGATGTGTAGATGTGGTGGTAGGTGTGGGGTTTGAGGACACAGTTTAGTGGTGGACTTGGCAGTGTGGTTTAACTGTTGGATTCAATGATGTTAAAGATCTTTTCCAACCTAGATGATTCTATGATTCTAGATGCCAACATAATAAACATGATAAAAAATGTACTTTGTTCATCTCCTTGCTACCACCTGTATCAATCTTTCACCCTGACTTGCTGCTCGATTCTTGCTGTTTTGAGGCTTTATTAAAGGATTCAAATATTCTGATAAGTCCTACCTGCTTTTTCTCCTCTGTGACAATTTTTTGATGTCTCTGCCATCTTCAAACACAAGTTTTTTTCCTTTTTTTTTTTTTTTCCTTCCCCACAGTCCAGATTGTATTAACTTGCTCCATTGACACTCTCTGGCTTATGCTCTTCTGAATTCCATGACTTTCATTATTGTTTTCATCAGTTTTCCAAAAAGTGAGCACGAATGGCCATTTAGTTACCAGTTTTCCTTAGCAGTCTTGTTGAAATGACAATGCTGTCTCCTTCACTGACTCTTAAATGTCAATTTCATTTGAAAACTAAAATTAACAGAGAATTTTATAGCAATCTTATTGCAAAAGAAACTGGATAAGGTGAGCATTCTTTGAACAGAGGTCTTCCAAATCTAATGTAAATGGTCTAATTACTAATCACATCCTTACATCCAGACTCTGTAAGATTGCAACACATGCAGTTATGTCTTATTCTAAATATAATTTAGTTTCAATAATGAAACAAATATCGTGCATTTTTTACTGCAATAAAGGAGAAAAAAATAATAGTGGCAGAAAAGGAAAGCACAGAAGTACTCTGTGATTTTGCAGACAGGAATCTCCTTTCCTTTATCTTGGAGAATTATTTTTTTAAAATAAGTCATTTACAGCTGTTTGAAGGGCAATGCACTTTATAGACACCATTGAGCTGTAGTATGTTTTTTCCTATGGCTAGATTTTCAGGTGGTATTGGTCACCTTAGCTCAAAGTCAATGTCACTGTGTCATTCTGTAATCAGCAAGGTCTTATCCTCATGAATTAATGATAATGATGTATGAACTCCTTTTTTTAACTTTTATATAAATGTTTTGCCATAAAGAATCCAAAGAAACAGTAAGTTAGAGAAAATTAAAGAAAAAAGTGACCAGGAATGTCAGAATTTGTGTAGCCAGTAACAGGTCAGAGTGTGAATCTGTAAGTGTTCTTTCATCTTTCTTGAGCTCATTAGCTGTAATAATCTTCCTGATTCTGGGTCAGTCCTTGAAGTGTAAAACTCACAGGAATATGATTATATTTACCTGTTGTTAAGACTTAATTTTTTTTGACATCCAGGGACTGATGAGAAGGGTAACTGTACCTAATGTTTCTGCATTATTCCTTAGGCATTTTGCAAATCTAGTAACTCAGCCAGATGGAATATTCCAGCGTGTTTCTCGACAATATCTCAATGTCATCTTCCCCTGTAGCAGGTAATGCAAGCCACAGAAAGGTTACTACCTTAAGTAGGCAATAAATTTGCATAACATGAAGTTTAAAAGGCAAATCCAGAGATGTTTTCTCTGATTATGTTTTAAAATCAATTGCTGGTGACAATCAATTAATGTTTTATCCTATTCCTAAAATTACTTGTCTCCAATTTTTTTTTCTTCATTTTACACAGTAATGTGAAGATTAGAGAAAAATAGTATTTAAACAAATTGTCAAAAAATGCAGCATACAATTTATTACAATGAAGACTTTAAGAAAAGAATGCATGCAGAAGCTAGAAGGAAATACTGAAAAAAAAAAAGAAAATATTGAGATTGTAGCAAACTGATTGTAGCAAATATTTAATGAAACAAAATAAAGTAGCAAAAATGAAAACATACTCTTACCAAGATGTTAAAATATTGTCCATGGTACACTTATACAAATATAGCGATGTTTGCAATTTTCCCCTTACATAGGAATTTTAGTATTTTGTGTCCTAAATAAAATTAGGATGTCCTTAATTATAAAAGATAAAGATATATAGACACTTCAGTAAGTAATAGAATTTTTTTTTCTTGTATAGTTAAATAGTATATTAAGGTAACTGAAAGAATATTTGTACTAAAATGCTCATTAAAGAAATGTATTTTAAGGATGGCACAAATTGGGTGTTGTGTTATTTCAAAAACTGATATGTATTTAGTGCAGTGCTTAACACTCAGAAGGAAATCTGTTAAGCCGGCTGGAATTACCTGATATTTTTTCCAAAGCATGAGTTTGATATAATATTAGAAGCTTCAATATTTATGGATTTTAAATTAAAATAAAATCTATATCTGATATCTTTATAAAAACAGAAGCTTTATTTTGTTGTGAATTGCAAGAAACAAGTTGTTTTGATTTACTCCTGCTCACAGGAAAAAATCAATTCAGAATTTCATAGAGGCATGAACAGCTTTAAATAGATTATTTCAATTATTCTTGCTGTTTATTACTCTGCAAGGGGTCATTAACCCTATCAACATTTACGATTACAGATTTACACAAGGAAAATATTAATCAAATCTACAGGCAAAGCAGGATAGAATGTCTCATGTTGAGAATGTGCATAATTGTTTTGCTGAATAGGACCATCTAGAAAGGCATTACCCACAATTAATGATAGATTGTCTTTGACAAAGCATTGTAGATGATAATAAATACAGATTTTTTTGTAGTGTTGACAAAGAATGAAATACAAAGAAAGGAAGTTCAGATTTTCTTCATTCTGAATATAATTTTGAAATATACCTCAGTGTTGTTAAAATACATATTTCATTGGATGCATAGGGTTGGTGTTTTTTCATTGTTTTACAATTTCTGCTGGACTGTCACAGGGTGTTTTGTGTGCAAGTGAAGAGTTTTTGTGATGTTGTTTTTGAACAGAATTACAAAGTGAAAAAAGGAAACAAGATCTTGAGAACGTCCCATATTTTCTAAATGAAATCTAAAAATATATTGATAATTCATGTAAATTAATAGTCTAATTCTTATTAGGAACTGCCTTAATCTCAGTATTTCTGAGTATTAGGACACATTTTTGGGTATCTAAACTTCTATTTCAAATTAAAGCTAGTGGATTGGTTTAATTTGGTGGTTAATACATGAACTCCAGTGGCACTTAAAAAAATTAAATCACAATTAAAATTAATTCTGATTCCACCTGTAGTTCCTATAATATTTATCAGACAAATAAAGATGCAATGTACTCTAGCATTATTGTTTTTGAAGGTAACCTCTTGGAGTGGTCCCCATGATTTGTTTTGTTTTTGAAGTACTGCGAAGTCCTCTGTGAATTTTCTTTTTGCAGATATGATGAACTTTCAGAGAGCTTTAATGAACTTCTAAGCTTTGAAAGAAGTCTCAGAATCTATGTATGGAGATATCCAGGTTCTTTAAATGGAGATCTGCTCTCTTTAAGCTTTCTAGTGAATTCTAAGAGTTATTCTCTTAATCAACTCAAATCATAACAACATTTTGCCTTGATATAACACTTCATATTACTTATTCAAAGAGCCTTTCCAGTGTTAACAATTACACTGTCTTAGTAGGATGCAATTATAGCCTAGCAATCTGGATTTTTGAATGCACTGAGCAGCAGTTGTATTCCCCCCGCAGCATGAATCATATCCAGTTTGCCACAATATTCAAAAAAGTCAACACATCCTTTACATCCAAGAAATAAGTACTATTTTTCAAAAGTTTTTGGGTTCATTTTGCATTGATTTCAGCTTATTACAGTGCATTAATACCCTAGTCACATTCCTCAAATTACAACAAAGTAATTAAGAGAAACATAAAAATATAATTATGTTTTGTTTGAAAATTCTGTAATTTCCATGCAGACTGGGTAAATTATGCATACTGGGTGTGGATTCCATTTTTGCTTCACTGCACTGATAGCATAATCACATAGTCCTAATTATAGAGATAGTAAATAAGAGAGAAAAGAATATACCACACCTTACTCCTGTAGAGACTTCTACTGGCACACTAAGCACTAATTAAAATTCATGATTGCATCACATTTTGCACCGATACAGAAGTTTGTAACCAAGGAAAAGATTCTGTGTGGGAAAGAGGCAGACAGAGGGTTACTGTTGGGGTGTTTTCCAGTGAGTACTATTCTTGCTCTCTAGCTCTTGTTCGAATGCTTACGGTTGTTCCCATAAAGCTGTTGCTGTTGCTCAGTGGTGTAATGTGAGCTGGGCCGCTCTCGAAAGAAACCCGGTGCAGAGCATTCATTTGCACCAGCTGCAGAGCTAATACAATTTTCGTCACGTCTCTCTTGATGAGCTGGTTAAGCAGTATTGCTATTACACACTGTTCTTTTCCTCTTCATTACCATGTCTCCATTAACTCCGCCTTGAGCACAGAAATATCTGATTTTAGGATTTGAGACTCTCTGGGTTTCCCTGCATCTGTCTCTCCTACAGAGGCAGGGAGCAGTCGAGCAGCAGTCCAAGAGTGCCTTCTGCACCTCTTGGATCTGAGAGGAACCTGTTACAGAGAGTTGAAACAAACAAGCTTGATGCTCCTGACATTACCAAGGAGATGTGATGGCTTCAGTTAGTACTGTTGGAAAATGCTGACAGATTTCTCCTTGCTATGCTGGCCATATTGCATTCTTCTGTGCATGCTACAGTGGTGGCGGCAATGATGCCAACTCCATTTTGTAATGTGCAAATAAGAAATGGAGACCAGATGTTGAATATGCACTGCTCAGGTACCTGGCCCTCATCTCTTTCAGGAAAGGCAGAGGAAAAGAAAACACTCTTGAACCTTACAGGTAAAATTAGAGGTAAATACTGAGGATTGCCCAATACTAAGTAATTTCCCAATTTTCCCTGAATTTACTACTGTCTCTGTCTTGCTTCTCAAGCAATCCAAAAAGGCATTAATGCACTGGTTGGGAAGGACAAAACTGCAGATGTATCTTAGGCAGGATTCTTTCACTTGACATTAGGCACCTGCAGAGCAGGTGTCTAAGTTGATCTAGATACTTAAATCTGTGTTGTAGCCAGCAGAAACTGTATGGAGTCACTTTATTTGATTGCAGTCTGATGCATATGACTAAGTGTTGCTGAATCTACTGTCCAGGACTCCACTGATAATAACAGAAGCTTTGCTGTTAGAACATTGTAAACGCCCACATTTAATCAAATTCTGCTCTTTATATCTCATTTGTAAGCAGATGAGAAAAGAATAAATGTCAGTACTGAACATAAAGATGACTTAAGCCCCTGGACTGCATTCAGTAGCTAGAGGGCTCTGGATACACTGGCACAGAAGTCACTGGACGTACAATTAAGGCTGGAAAATAAATCTGCTTTTACAGAAACAGTTTGCAAATTTGGCTTCGATCCTCAGTAACAACTTTAATGAGAACTAAGACACTCTAGAAGATACGAGCATGAAGCTGACTTGCAATTAACCTATGTCCAATACTCAGTGGGACACATAAATTGGGAGAAATCAGAGATGGAGGACTCGAAATTGAGTTTAGTATACCCCAGTAATTACTGTGAACAGCTAGCTGTTACATGGGATGTCACTTTTAGTTAGGCCAGAAGTTCACTTTGGCACTAAGAAACCCTAATCAAAATGTATTTGGATATACATTCAGAGAAGATTTGATTTAAGAAATTCATATTATGTGGAAAAAAAAGGAAAAAAAAAGAAGAAATGTTGTATCCAAACATTTAAATCAGTTCTGCTTCCAAGTGCATCAACCATCACTGAAGAGACAGTGACACACAAGGTGGTAACATCTCCTCTGAGACAGGTACTTTGATAACAGTCAAAGCCTTTTGACTCTGATGAAGTCTTCTACCACGCTCCAGTATTTTTTTAGCAAAACTCAATCCAAATTCCACTTCCACACCTTGCACAGGATGAGTTTGAGCATTTCCTTATCACAGTGATCAGTGTGGGGTAATTAAAAAAAAATTAATTTCCTACAGAAGTATTATAGGTATGTGTGTTGCCTGCCTTGGTATCCATCTATCTATGCGTCTGTCTGCATTTTCACACATGCATGTATACAGAAATCAAATATTCTCAAAATGTTTCCCATGAAAAAGGCTGTCTGTGTATTCATATTTGCTCTGTTATAAGCAGACATTTTCACTTACTGCAAAGAAGTAATGAATCAGTAACCAACAATGTCTTTGGTTTAGGAAAAAAAACCAGCATAAAAAAAGAGATGAGCTCCAAAATATTTTTACTAAGGTGCCAAGAGGATACAGTGCTTTTTCTTATAATACTAAAATAAAAATAAAAGTAAGAAAAAAAAAGTACTTCCCTTCTGAAAATTTTGTTAGGTAAGACACTGCTAATATCTAATATTTAATAAAGAGAATGCAACAAGAGAAAGACACAAAGGTCTTTCTTCTCTTTGTTTGGAATTGAGCAAGCTTTAATACTCTACTGAAATTCTTTACTACTGAGAATATTTCAATGCAGTACAATTTGTGTCAAAGTAATAGCTTTCCTGTTAGAGCTAGTTTTTCATGTCAGAGGGGATGATTATTCATGATAACCCACTGGCGATATTACCAGCAATTTTTTAAAAATGTAGGGTACTGATTAATTTCAGAGATATTAGCTACTGAAAGCAGACATCAGTACTGCAGAATGGATGAGACACTTGGAGTAACAGTTGCCAAAAGGTGAAATAAGCTAAAACCAAGGAGCACATCAATTAAAGTTGTAAAGTCACACAATTTAATAGGAAATGATGTGTTTTGCTTACTTGATCAGAAAAGACGCTGGCCCCTGCTGAATATTAATGACTGGGAGAAAGGAACTGAATGTCCAAGACTGTGCCTTGGGCTATTATATAAAAATTGTCATTAAGTCTCAAGAAATAATTAGCACTTTCTCTTTTTTTATTTTTTTGTGCTGATATAAGCTGAAACCCAAGAAGAAAGACTCAGTCTAGACATCTACATTTTTCCCATGCATAAATTGTTTGCATGGCAATACTAATATGGGGATACTAACAGTAAAATAGTTTGTAAGAGGCATTAGTGAATACATAATACCTAGCACATTAGTAAAGTCTGTCTAAATTCCAATCAGTAAAATGCCAGATTCCTTTGTCCCATAAAAATAAGCATGAAGACATCTAATCCACAATAATATTTCAATATTTACCAGAATAACTTCATAAAATAGAGTAGTATAACTGTTCTCTAAAACAGTTTTACATATCAAATTAAACTATGCTATCCAAGTCAGATAGTCACGGTTTCTGTGACTTCTGTGCTGCAATGTTTGCCTTTACTGTTTTGTTTGTTTTTCTCCCATACATTTTGTATAGACTTCTTTCACAGTTCTTCAGTCCAGCTTTTCACATAACCTTTTTCTCTAAGTTTATTCTACATCCCCAGTTGAGTATTTTTGTTAGAAGATGTTGTTGGCAGGGCTATGGAAAAACTTAAGTGGTCAGTTCTGGAGAAGAAATGGGTTTTTCTTTGATGCTGGGCTGTTGAGGTTGGGTTTTTATTTGTTTCTTTGTTTGCTATTTTCAGTGGAGGAGGGAAAAGAAGATACCAGTGACACCATTAAATATTTATCCCTCCTTCCCCTTTCTGCAAATGGTGACAGAGTAGCATCAAGCTTTATCAAGCCAGGCAGAGGGATAATTTGTCTTTTGCTGCTGCTGCTGACTCTGTGTGTTGGTGTTTATCTCATGTGATAGGATGGCAAAATCAGCTGGCATGAATGAATCAGTTAATATTATCTCTCTTGCCCCTCTGTAACTCACTGCCATTATGAAGACAGCTGCTCAGGGATACTGCTCATCGGCTGATGTTTAAAACATAATTATTCACATAAGCTCCCAACAGTTTGCCATAATATAACACCTTGGGGTATTCAGTTCACCTGTCCACCTCTACAGAAGCAGTTTTTCTCTTGAAAGGATCAGATTAAATGTATAGAGCAATAGCAGCAGGTTCAATGGTCCTTTGACTATTGGGACCAAATTAAAATCTGAAACAGCATTTGATTGTATTGCTTGGCTCTATAACATTTTAGCTGTGTTATTTCTATTAGATAGTCTAAAATGTAAGGTCAAATCAAAAAGCTGTCAATACCAGAGACTTTGACACATTTGTAAACCTATTTTTGTAGAACAGTATTATCAGCACTTTTAATACCTTGTATAGAAGATTTTTCATGACTTTGAAGTGTTTTCTAGTGTATGGAGAAGGAAATCTCTGATTTTCTTTTTAGACAATTATTTTATTTGTTAAATGCTACAATTTTATGTGTTAAATTTCAAAGTCAGACCCTCTAGTGGCAATATTTGCTTTTTAAATTGAAATAATTACCAGGGATTAATATAATATTAAAAATATTGATAATACTAAATTACTGGTTTTATGATATCAGTAAATGAGGGATCATTGAAAATGTTACAAACTCAGATATTCTTGTAACTAACAACACTCTTTAACTTAATTTTGATCCTTCCTCAGTATGAACTGCCTCAGTGGACTACTGAAATGCAGATTCTGGCTTATGATACAAAAAAAATTAAATATTTATGACACATGGAATGACATGGTAAAGATGTTAACACTTTGACCTACTGCAAATACAGAAATGTACAATGAGAATTAATTCAAAATTAAAAATTGAGAAGAACTGACTATATCTAAAAAAATGACCTTTGTATTCAGACACATGAAAACATTGAAAAAATAGTAGCGGTCCGTAGATTTTTAAATGAGAAGAATTATTTTTTAATGTATTAAAAGTCTGCTTCAATTAAAAATAACCTTTTTTAGAAATTTTATTAGTAAATGAAGACAGAATTAATTTCTGTTAGTAAAAGATGTTTACATTTTTCCAAAATGTTTAAATTGTGCTCCAATCATTTTTAAGAACTGCCAGAAACTGTCCCATAGTGTGAAATCTTTCATGACAAGTTCTCCTGAACGCCTTGCATTCACTTGACCCTTATATAGTCTGCGTCTCTTTAAAGTGGTTTTGGGTTTTTTTCACTGTATGATGATCTAGAAAATGAAAAACAGAAAACCCACTGGAGTTTGAATTATGACAAAGACTATAGTTGGCTTTTTCAGCTGCTGCTTCCTTTAATTCTCAACACATCTTTAATTTGTCTACCCTCAGATAGTTAGGTTGTTGTAGAGAGCATGGAGTGCGTTTGGTACAATGGTCCAAACCCTACAGTAATGGCATCCCAGAGTAACTACTGACATCAAGTTTTATGTATGTTTCACTGTGAAAGCTGATGTTTCACTGGGAAACGTAATATTTCAGAAGCATGCAACACTAGTTAGGCATTTTTTTCTTCTCAAGCTTATAGCAGAGTTTCAAAGGTCTGAACTTCCATGTTATCTAAAGCAGGAATGTGTTTGTTTCATTTTTTTAAAATTACATTTCTTCTGAAGGTCATCCTTCTGAGTGAATGAGAAGACTTGCTAGGCTGTTTGCATCCGAAGCAATCTGAGCTGCCATAGAAGGCTGTCCGACTTTTTTAGGAAAGAAACAGAATGTCGGAAGATGGTCTGTGGTAGTGTATAGTAAATACTGAGCCATTCTATGTTTAATTACTATGGGCAGAAACTTAAAACAGAGCCTTAATTGTATCTGGAATTTTGAAGCACAGAGTCTTCAAAATCTTTTCT
The DNA here is from genome assembly GCA_013396775.1 of Cephalopterus ornatus. Classification (NCBI taxonomy): domain Eukaryota; kingdom Metazoa; phylum Chordata; class Aves; order Passeriformes; family Cotingidae; genus Cephalopterus; species Cephalopterus ornatus. Next base: position 110,927 of record VZRE01015476.1, read on the forward strand.
AATCTTGTTTAAGTTGCTTCAAACCAGGATCATATTTATGGATAATGCTTATTTCCTATCTGAATGCTTACTGGAACTTTTATCCTCATTCCGACTTTTCTTAACCCTTCTCCCCACTCCCTTTTAGAGTTTAACTAAATCTGTGATGTTCTAGAAGACTTTTCGTAACTCCTGTCTTTCTTTCTCTCTCTTTTTGTCTTTACCTTTCTTTCTTTCTCTCTCTTTCTGTCTTTACCTTTCTTTCTTTCCCTTTCTTTCTTTCCCTTTCTTTCCTTCTTTCTTTCCTTCTTTCTTTCCTTCTTTCCTTCTTTCCTTCTTTCCTTCTTTCCTTCTTTCTTTCTTTCCTTCTTTCCTTCTTTCCTTCTTTCCTTCTTTCCTTCTTTCTTTCTTTCTCTTCCTTCCTTCCTTTCCTTCCTTCCTTTCTCTAAAGCTATATTTGAATTTCAAGGTGGTTACTTTGATTTACAATAATCTACTCTCTGTCACTTATCTGAAACTGCTGGAAGATTTCAAACTACCACATGAAATATACTGTAATT
>VZRE01015477.1:0-48243 GCA_013396775.1 Cephalopterus ornatus
AAGGGAAGGGAAGGGAAGGGAAGGGAAAGCACATTTTTAAATAACTGACAAAAAACTTAAAAATCTTGGCCACAAAGAACTCAGAAATTGCACTCTAAAATTTTGGTTTAGGTTTTAAGAAGAGTAAGTGAACAACATAAAGATGACTATGTTAAGGAATCTTTCATTTTTAGTTAAAAACTCCCTTCTATTTTTTTTTTTAAATAAAGTTTGGATGGGATTTTTTTATCTTGCTCTACTTGCAAGGAGGTACATGTCATAGCTCTAGGACCAGCCACATGGTCTCATTTTGCCAGTAGAAAATAAGATCTTCTTTGACTTGACAGATATGAAAGGACAAAAACTTCTTATGTTAGACTTTTACTTTCTTCCTTTTGCCCTTCAGGACAAGCGAAGAATTCTGAAAAATGAGCTGAAATAGAAGCATACAGTTTTGGAAAATAGACACAACACCGGTGTGCTGTGATTCCAGAATTGTAGGTCATTATATCTGGCAATACCTCTCGGAAAACTTCAAAACAAGAATCAGAAATAATTTTTATCAAATGCTCCATTTTCTGCACTGCTTTGCTCCTGTTAAAAGAAATATGGATGTTTGCATAAAAACTGCTTTGGTCTTTGCTTTGTTCTTTTAAAACCCAGGTGTCCTGCTGTTTAGTTCTCACTGGGATTTACAGATTTCTTCAGAGCAATCAATAGCGACGTGATAATCTTGGACGAGAGTCCTAACGCTCAGGCAAAGATCAAAAAACTAAGAGGCTGTTTTCTTGCAAGTACTCTGAGAAGTGTTAAAACTTGGAGCCAGAGGGAAAGCATACAGGTCAACTAGTGAGCTGCTAGTTCAGCCACGCTGCCAAATGCACATTTGTTAGTGTTGTAATAGGGACAGGCCAAAAGACAGTCTGTTTGGCCAGGTCCTGATGTAGAGGCAAAAAACAGGCTCTGCCCAACAGAGCTTATGCCACAGTGACACCTCTGACATCAGATGAACAGGGTTGGCTGCACCCAGAGAAGACAGTTGCTTTTTTCCCTAAAGATTATCTAGGTTGCCTGCGCTCAGTAAGTTATTTGAACAAAGCATTACAGCAGTCACTACAGTAGTGCCTTTCATTTTTAAGGGACTACTCCCACACAACACACCACACATTTAAGGATGCTCAAAACTGAAGTCTAGAACATCACATTTCTGTGCTCCTGTTTGATCTCCACTCCAGAGCAGTGTGTCTGTGCAGTGAAGTCACTTCTCTAATCAAGTTGTCTCTGACTTTCACATACAAAATGTATGGAATGTTAAATAACACAGCACAACAGGCATTTTGCAGGCTGTGAAAAGAGGCTGGCAGCAGGCATGGTTCCGCACATAATTCCACATCAGGTGCCATTACCTGCTCTACAGGAAGAACATTCATGGAAATCAAAGGCAAGATGGTAAATGTGTTTAAAATGTAACTTCACTACAAAACTCTTCTCAAGTCTTGCATCAAGGAAAAATGAATCAAGAATAGGATATTATTCCTTTTCCTACAGCAGCCCTTCCTAGCAGTGTACTTAATATTTTCCTTCAGGTTATTTTCAAACTCTGCATTCATTTAGAGCTGGTTCCCAGATGACGCCCCTCTCTCAGCCATGCCTGCTGGAGTTCTCTTATCTACAGGGCAGGTGCAGCACCAGCAGATGTAGCATGAGTTCCTCCAGATATTCACAGGGCCCATCGATGGAAAAACGATGTTCACGCAACACGCAATTACACTGTGGAACTCATTTCTCCAGGAAATTGGCACAGCTCAAAACCTAACAACAATATGTGGCTCTCAAGAACATCTACGATTGCCACAGACAACAATAGAAAACATTTTGTACTTGAGGGCTTCTGCCACTTCCTAACTCCTGGAGATCTGAATGGCACTGGGAAACAAGGCCAAACTAGTGTGTTCTCTTTTCTCATCTACTGTACCACAGGATCCTCAAGTCTTCCTCTGAAATCTTTGTTCTATATCCTGTGGGTTCTGGACACCAGACTGGATAGGCAACAGTCTGACAAGACCATCAGTTCCCACTTGTCTATTGCCACAGCAGAAGGAAGAGGGGACTTTAGCTGCTCGATCTTTTTCCTTCTCCACCTCTCTCTGCTGAGACTTGATAATGGGTGTCATGTATTTTAGTGCCTTTCATCCACAAAGTACTTACTCTCTGTAGAGTTATCACCAGCTTAGAAATGGATGTCAGAAGAGTTGAAGTGACTTTTGCAAAGTGTCTCACTGCAACCAAGCATAAGAATCAAGAAGAAAACCCCAATATGGTTCCAGACAGTCATAACTTTGCAGCCATCCTGGTATTTTCTAATTGAGTTGCACATGTCGTGATTCTGCCTACTGTAGGTTGGCATCCAGCCTGCTGCTTTCTTCTAATCAGACTCCGGTTTCTCGCGTTGGGATTGTGGTGGGCTCTGCTTTGAAATGAGATGCCTGAAAATGGTTGACACCTGTACTCCTCTGGCTCTCGGGAAAATTTGTTAACCTTCAAGGAAAGTTCTTGGAGAGGAGGGACTTACAAGTTTTACAAGATGGTGAAGTTCTCTTTAGTTCCTTTAAAAAGCATTAACAAAGGTCAGATTAACAAGTCAACACTGAAACTAGATATGACCAAGACTCCCAAAAATGATGCAGAAAAGAAAAGAGGTGGGTGGGGACTGGGTGTGGGGCAGAAAGGCCCACAACACAACGTTGGCTCTGATCCTTTCCCCCTTGTTGGGCCTGGGGCACACTTGATAAGGTGAAGGGAAATTGTAAAATTAGACCTGGCAACCTACACAGAGAGGCCCAGTGCAAGGCCCTTGGCCTGAGGCAAGCTGAGAAAGTTGAGGAATTGTGGGGGAAAGAGGACTTGGCAGGCTAACTTCCTGTGGCTGCATCCAGGGCTAATTAGTTTTCAGTGTTCTGTGTGTGTTTGAATGGAAACGAGCCAGCACTGAGAGGCACGGGGTGAGGAAATCAAAAACACATGCAGCAAGAAGGAAGAAGTGGGGGAAGAAAAAGGGGGGAAAAAAAAAAAAACAAAAAACCTGTCCTTTTCAGCTACATTTTCCTTTTCAGGAGGAGATCTCATCATTTTGTTCCATGAGCACTAAATCACTCCAGCTCCCCTGTCTATCACATCTCACATCTGCTTCAGAACTCATTAAACATCAAAAGGCCTGCCCTATCAGTTCTGCTTAGTTAGAAGTCTGAGTTACTAGAGTCCTAACCAGGGAAGATTTTGTATGTTTTTAATAATAGCTTAAGGAACTTCTTAGCACCCCATAAATTACTTAATGCAACAAACTCTTCCTGTGGACCAGCAAATGTTTTACAGAGGAGCTGAATGCTGCCTTAACATGCTTGTGGTCAGTCCAGAGCTACAGAGCAACCTGCCTAAATGAACCTTTAATCCAGGTTTCAGTTGAGGAACTCTTTTCTCATGTATCCTCTCCCGCCACTCGCCCACTCTCACTTTTACTGCCGCTCTAATTTTATATAACTACATTGTAACTTGTATTTCTGTAGCATTTTGATCCTTCAGAATGCCAAGGCAATTATTAAAACGGCGATCATAATGCTACGACACCAATAAAATCTGCCTACTTCTGCCATACCATTTTCACTACTTCAAATACATGTGTACAGTGCCCTCCACTACTGCATATACCAGACAAACAGTTCATGAAAATAATTTATACACAGGAAACACAACGAACACAGTAAAGGATCCAGTGGGTGTATGTTGTTAAGAGTACCACAAGAGCACTTTAAAATTAACTGAGCCTAGACTGAGCGTGATCCCTGAGCGCTTGCTATTCAGACAAAAGCAAATGAATTTTCACCAGGACATATACAAAATTTTGTCTTTGGTGAAGATGCTTTTTATGCCGATTTTGAAGTTTTTGCCTGCAGCTATATTATCACTAGAGCATTTCCATCCCTTTTTACAGAGTCAGAAAGCATAGGGTTTGTACTTTCATATGTAGGAATTGCTAAATCACTTTTTGCCACACTTTCTAAAAAATATGACCAGTGGTCAGACTTGAAAATGTGAACCCCATGGGTAAAAATTTCAGATGGACCCAGGCAAATCAAGGTGAGTCTTTGAACTAACAAAAATTCTGCAGGTTCAACTTTAGCAATCATCCCCACTCGACTGATATGGATAAGCTTTATTGTTTAGTTTGCAACTGTTCCTTCTTTAGAAATCAACAACATCCATTTTTTTCAGAATGTCAGCATAAATAAAAGGAATAAAAAAAAAAAAACCACATGACCCTCAAGCCACATTGAACTAAAATCATCAGGTGGTACGAGCAGAGATGTGTATTAGCACATCCATTATAAGGTCCTATGACTCCACTGGCTGTCTAACACTCACCTTGGGGCAGAAGAAACAACCTTGGACATAGACAGTGCTATTAGGCATGGAATCAAGAAAAAACCTGATACAATGGCAAGTTACTAAGTCTTTTCTAGGATTGCTATTGCTTGTCAATGAGCTGTGAATACTGCATGGCAAGGAAGACTTCCCAAGCACAGCGTGTTTGTCTCAGTGGAGGACAGTCCTGCAGGATAGTGAGGACTTGTGCGCCTGCAGTGGGTGCAGGATCGCCTCTAAGGCAGCACATGCTCGATACGTTCACTACCTCTTCATGTGAAGAGTTCTCAGTGCTGTCTGACCAGATCAGATTTAAGGGAATATATGAAGTTTATTTCAATGTCACGCACCATGAGAAAGTTAAGTCCAGTAGGTGTTACCTAGCCATTCAGCTCTGTTTTGAGATCTGTGTGGCTCTCCTTTCAATGACACTGCTCATAGGAGAATTTCACAGCTGTCAGAGCTGCCAGCTAGATTCCTGGGTGATCCATGGCCTCTGTTCATTGTTCATTTAAAAGAGATGCTTTTATCTGGAATAAGCTTCCTGTAAGAAAACTACAAGTCACAAAGGTTCCAGTCAATATATTGGCCTCTGGAGACTGTAACCTTGACAAGAAATGTAATTAAGACACCAGCTTATAAAAGCACATCAGTGGAATGCAATCAGTCACAGCATTAGTCTCTCTTATGCTATGTGCTTAAGGAATGAAGCACCAAGTTCATCAATAAACAAGTTCCCTTGTACAGTGCAAGCTGACACTTCCTACAAAGCAAGATGCTGGGGATTCAATTTAGTCCTTGAGAGTTCACATATGTTTAAGCACAGAGATGTTCATATGACTCCAAAAGTATTCACTGCTTAAATACTTAAATGATGGAGATGAATCCAGCTTATTGCTAGGTCTAAATAGAGATTAAGCACATCAGTAACGATGACAATTTGAAGGTAATTATGTTTAGGCTAAAAAATGCCTCTGTGAACCCACATCAGACCATAAATATTCCAGAATCAGGAAGATTATTAATAACACTGAGATGAAATGTACCTGGATGGTATCAGTGCATGGGTAAGTGTTTCAAACAGGTAGACCATATACTCTGGATTTGAAGACAGCTACTCTCAGCTCTTAGCTGCTATTCTCTGATGAGGCACACAACAGCTGTAGTCTTCCCCCTGTAACTGCAATTTTCCTCTGTATTCAGGATTTGTATCCTGCACTAGTTTAAATTAAGCACCCCTATGGAGGAAATGACAGGTTCTGAGTGAAAGAAGCTCTGGGGAGTGTGTGTGCTTTCCCACTCTTTGATTTTCCCCTTCATGTGGAGCTCACACTGCCTTGAGACGATATTTACTCTTAACATAGAGTCAAAGAACATATTTGCTTTCTGTTTTTCATTAAATACAGAGGGCTTCACAAAAGAGGCCATTTTTCATTAAAAAAATTGTTTTTAAGTGAAAAATATCTACCAGCTCTCCTCTTGACTCTAAACAATTCCTGGCCTAGGAGCACATTACTGTGACTTTACAGTTCATAGAGTGTGACTCCAGAAATGACAAAAATGTTTTCAAAAAGTTACCATGAATATTTTTAAAAAGCCCAACAAAGTATTTGTGTCATAGCTAACAGTCCAGCTGGTAGCCTGCATGCCATCTGAGACAGCCACAGCATTCACTAGCATCAATCTTATTCCTTTTTTTGATGATGGGCTCTACATTTGCTTTCACTCAGCCTCCTGCTTTCTTCTTCATTTTCTATCACTTTAAAATAATTGTCGGTAGCATGATATAAGCTGCAGTGGTTTTTGTCCTTCTTCTGCCTTCAACTCCTACACTTAAGGGTGTGCTAGAACAAAAACTGCCTAGGTTGATGTGCTGTGGCTAGTGTACTAAATGTGACATGAGGACTTGCTCCATGTTAATGCTTTAGGGAGTGAAGTATATCTTATTTGGATTCTAAAAACTGTCATAAGACGTTCTTCACATGTGCTCAAATTCTTTGTGGCTTCATCAAAGCAAAATCTAGCCCCTGTTTAAGCAGGCAATTTTCTTTCTTTCTTTCTTTCTTTCTTTCCTCCCTCCCTCCCTTCCTCCTTCCCTCCTTCCTTTCTTCCTTCCTTCCTTCCTTCTTTCTCACCCAAGACTTCCCGTGTGTCTTTACTGAAATGACACAAACCCCTCCCTCATCAGACCAGTGCATGCAGCATATTTGGAGGAAGCTTATATAAATAAAATAAGATGGACTTTATTAGCAGAGATTAGGTCAACTGATCTGAGCCCTAAATTGTGGTGTAGTTTTGCACCTATGGAAACCAATAGAAAAAAATTCCTCTTTAGCTGCAGACTCAAGCATTGCCCATCATAAAGTTCAGGAACCATGACTCAAATGCAAGAAAATTGTTAAGTTCACTTAAGAGTCATGAAAACACACTTAAAAATACTAAATGTAATTTTTTAATTCTTTCTATATTTTCAGCCTTCACATTTGGCCCTCTTAGTATACAATTACGCTACTTTTATGGACAAAGGATGAGATACGCAATCCCTTCCTAAAGAAATACACCAAAATATTACCTGTCACAAGACACAAGGTAAATAATATTAATTAGCAGCATGAAATGGGGCAAGAATGCACAGTAGAGGTTCATCCTATTTTTAGAAAAACACCAATGCTCCCCTTTTCTGAATTCTGTTACAGAACATAAGGTGACAAAAATAAAAAGACATCTGCTCTGAGAATACTTGATCATGCATTCCATGTTGGCAGGACACTGTGAGCTAGCTACTACATGCCAGTAACACAGCCAAAGAAGGCATCATTGTGCAGGAAGAGAGGCGAGCTGAAGTAATTAGGGATAAGCTAACAATACAACTGCAGAATTCTAACTGTGCGTCATGATTTCCCTAGAGAGCTAAGCAGAAAATAAAACTGCTGTCTTCTCTGAGGGAGCATATGCCAGGAACACAGAAGCAGTGCTGTTTGACATCTCTAGAGTGAGTCCTCTCAGTAAGCAAGGCACTGGATATAGAAAGCAGGTGTGATTTTTGTAGCATCTCTGCAACATCTGTCCATCTAAATAGCTAAGCACTGGTAGTATGTACACCACCGTGATATATGAAAGTCCTAGAGTTATTGTTCCAACAACGTAAAGACACAGTCCAACAGCTGAGGGACTTTTTGATTTTGTTTCTTCTCCTCATTTTCCATTCTCCTGTTTGCCTTCATTTGTTGTTGCTGTCGTAAGATTTACTGAGGACAGGAGTTTATACATTTTATTCACAGAATGCCAAAGTCCCATCCTCACTTGAAAGGAAGCCGTTCTCTGAGAAAATTTCACCTCCTGCTCTCATGTCCTTGCTTTCAAGTCTGACAGTTTCATAAGACTTCTTGTAAAATAGTACAGAAATCACATACCATATTATTTTGTTCCTGAAAGCATATAATTTCACCTTTGTTTAGCACTTATTTCTTCATCTATGTATTATTGCTTTTGAAAACTGTTTGGCAACACATACTGTCACTCAACTGGAAAGAACAACAGTTTTAGCAGAGCTGAAAGGCAAGGAAGATCCTTGTCTGCACATGCCCTGAGGTTCAGTTTTCTCTGGACCAAAGCTATTATAAATAAATTTCCTGCAAATCAGCAGCACTTGGCTTTGGCCAGACCAAGGTCTTCTGCAGCATATTCTTTTCCTTAACAGTAGCTCTTACTGTCAGATATGTTCACTTCAGCTTTGCAAAATAAAGAGTGTTTGACTCTTGAATTCTGTTCTTGACTATTAGTACTACTAGCGATCTTTCCCCGAATTTGTCAATTAAACCTCTGCTTGTTCTCCCATAGAATAAGCACTCTGTGATTCCATTTTCCTGTCTAGAAAATGACATTGATAAGGCAAGAAATGAAAAAGAAAAAAAAATTTACCCACTATTTGAAAGCATCTATATTCCTGATCGGTCATCCTTCCAAGGGCTAGTCTTTCTGAGATTTAGTTCAACAGTACATGCTCCCTGCATGGTTTGCCCTTCTTCCTTCCTTTCCCTTTGAAAAACAGATTTTAAAGAACCTAGGTTAAGCATTAACTCATTCTTCTTTCTTTGCTGTTCTTCTTTTGCTTCAAGTCTCAGATAAATCTTGCTTTGATGCTCTCTATCCCAACATTTTCATTTATGGATCAGTTGCATTTAAACTCTCCTGTCTCAGAACAGCCCCTCGTTACATATGATGCCTTTTTCTTGTTCTCTGAAAATGTTTTGGTTTTTTTTTTTTTCATAAAGGAATGCTAGCTGCTTGTGCTGTAATTATAATGAGTCTGCAGGAGAAGGCTCTGGGGAAAGGCGAACTCTGTGAGGATGACTTCATGGTGACTTCTTAGGAGGTCTATGGGAAGGACACAGCCCTACCGGGAAGGAAAATTGTTCCTCTCCCAGAGCACATGAAACCTTAGGGATATTCTGAAGGCAAGGCCGTCTGTGAAAAAGCTCTGGTTTTCCCTGCTCCCACACTTTTAACACTAGGGGAGGGAGTAAAAGGGAAGACATTGATGGAAAGAACTACCTTTTCATCAGCCTCTCTCTGTCCATTCAGAAAAGGATATGAAGGCACACGGCTGCCCTTCATCTTCCACTAAGGATGCCAGTTTTTTAGTGCTTCTTCTCTCATCTACTAGAATCAAAATTGCAACTCCCCAATTCTACTTTACTGTGGTTTTATTCCTATAAATTCCCATGGAAGTCAACTCAAGCAAAAAGTAAGTAAACAACGAATATTGGATTGAAGGTTTGGTTCCACATTTTCTAGTCTTCTTTTATCCTCTATTTTTTTCTTAACTTTTTTCTTTTCTTTTCTTTACTTCTCAGTACATTTATGAATTCAGTAGTTCAGTTCACGTCCTCTGTCAGCAAAACCTCCTGGGTCCTGCTTCCAAAGGAGGCAGATACCAGACAGTGTCTTCACTGACTAAGACTCCCTCTCTTCTGAGCAATAATGTTATTTTTGCTATTCAGTCTACAAAACTATTTTGTCCTTCTTTGACAAAATAGAATTCTTGATTTATCAGCATAGGTAAAGCTTATCCTCCTCCTTAATCTTGATATTTTGTGGTATTCTGCTTGACCAACCTGATCTCCTTTTATGACCAGGTGACCCTCATTGTGGATGAGGGAAATTCTGTGGATGTTGCCTACCTGGGGCTTCAGTAAAGCCTTTAATACTGTCCCTTACAGCATTCTCCTGGTGGAGCTGGCAGCCCATGGCTTAGACAGGTGCACTCATTGCTGAGTTCAAAATTGGCTGGATGGCCAAGCCCAGAGAGTGGTGGTGGATGGAGTTACATCCAGCTGGTGGCTGGTCACTAGTGGGGTTCCCCAGGGATCAGTGTTGGAGACGGTCCTGTTTATTGTCTTTATCAATGATCTGGATGAAGGTATTGGAGGCGCCCTCAGTCAGTTTGCAAGATGGCACCAAGTTGGGTGGGAGTGTTGATCTGCTGCAGGGCAGGAAGGCTCTACAGAGGGATCTGGACAGGCTGGATCAATGGGCCAAGCCCAACAGCAAAGGTAAAGTGCCAAGCCCTGCACTTGGGTCACAACATGGCTTGGGAAAGAATGGTTGGAAAGCTGCCGAGCAGAAAAGGATCACTCCTGAAGTGTTCAAAAAACAACGGGACATGTCACTTAGTGCTGTGGTTTAGATGACAAGGTGGTGATTGGTCAAGGGTTGGACTCAATGATCTTGGAGGTCTTTTCCTGCCTTAAGGATTTTATGATTCTATTATTCTATGATTCGCTGGTTTGAGAAGATTTTGTTAATATTCTCCTCCTGCCCTGGTGATTAGAAACAAATGCGCATTTACATTTGTTCCTTTCCTTTTCTTGTGTCCTTACTTAAAAAAAGAAGTCAGAACAACTTCCTTTTTATCCTCTTCTGTTCCGTATAGCTTGTACGCCTCATGCAGGCCACCAGTGATAAGTATGGCCTTAGTACATTTCAAGGTTTGTTTTACTGCCTTGCAATATACATCCATTAGTACAGCCTTATCCTCAGAACTACTATCTGACCCACAAGCTCCTTGTACACTAGGTAAATTCAGATTTTCCTATTTTTAGTATTTAAAATAGCTCCATCTTTCAGCTTTTGTTTATCTTCTGTTGTTAAGAGAAGCCACAAGACTATTTGTGTTAAGCAAAAATTTATTCTTCTTATCAGGTTTAGACATACTCTGGAGGAGGAAGCACATCCCTCATGAATCATTTACACCCGTACATGTCACCAGCTCATGATCCCTCATGCTGCTTTGGTAACACGTGTATACAATGTCAAAATGAGATTATCTCTTACATGATGTTTCCATACATGTGAAGTCTCTACACACGAAAAAAAAGAAACACAACTATTAGTCACAGTTGCAATTTTGCAAAATTGAACAGAGGAATTAACACTAGCCTGACAATCAGACCCAAATCTTCTCTTCGAATCATCGCTGAAAGGAATATTTTGCTGAAATCCCCAAAGTCAAAGCTCAGCTACACAAATAAATACTGTAGCAGATTCTGACAGGAAGACGTTCAGCCCAATCTTTTCCAGATGGCAGTGATGGATGGCTGTGTGCTTCTATTTATTTGGTTTCCCAGGCAATGGTGTCCTGCTTTCGCTGGTCATCACTTGAAGTGCTTTGGCTTAGAGACCAGCACAAGAGTCGTGTACACTGCCAGACAGGTATTCTGGTGGGCTTACTCATTGCTAGGATGTCATGACCACAAAAAAGAAGCTAAATTTTACCACTTAGCTGGGATTATCTTTTCTAAAAGCTTTGTTTCTTAAATTTGTGACAAACTCATGGCACAGGACTTAAGGAAGCTCCCAGGTAAAGCACAGCCCAACCGTATATAACTTACTGATTGCTCAGATATGCCAGTTCTGAAAACAGTACAACAACCTAAAGGTGGGGGGGGGGAGAGAGAGAGAGAGGAAGGACATCCAAATCCTGAACCACATTGACTGAAAATGTGGCTGTCACTATTGTTCTGTAAAACACATGGTACTTCACATAGGGCTATAAAACAAATGTCCATAGATCGGGGACTTGTGTTATAGAATAACGTGTGGGGAAAAGCGCAGCTGGGTTACAAAGGCTTGTTACAAATCCAGACCATTCATTTTGCTTGGACATGCTTGAACACTGAACCAAAGTTATTAGCAAAGACATGTTTGGTGGCCTAGGTAAAATGATCCATTGCTTCCAGATGATGTACATTTTGCAGGCATCCATGCCAGGGAATAAAATCAGAAGTGTTTGCTGCAGAGGTATGAGTAGCATGGTGCCAGCACATTGCAAACAACTTGGTGGAGAGGCTGTATTTTCGCGTGTTCGTATAACACCAAGCAATACAGGGCCATACTGGTGACTGGGGTTTTTGACACCACTGCTAACACAGCAATGAATAAAAACAAATTCTTGATACAAAAACTTCCTAGTGAAACCAGGTGACAGCTGAAACATGGAGACACCCAGAACTGAATTCCTTATGGGAGCAGACACTAAGACATGCTTGCCCTTCCCATGGTCTCAACTCACAAACCTACTTACATAGACATTTTTTGGAAAGCAATATAGGCATTACGATAAAGCTTCCTTCTAAACGAAAGCATACACATTAACATCAGTAAGTGGACAGATTAAGGGAAGGTTTCTTTATAAAAAAAGGTCTATCTGGAATCCAAAGACAGCAGGAAGTGAATAAAATTGGTTGAGGCTGTGGGGATGTGGTCACGCTTCTCTGTGTACATGAACAGATGGGCAGCAGAATTTGGCGTGTGCTAGTTTGGACAGCTGGGACTCAGAGAATCCATAGAAATGGAGTGATAAGAGTACAAGAAAATGAAGGCAGAGTTGTAACACCAGTGTGCACAGGCATGAGTCTTGCAAAATGCAGTTCACTACCTACTAAATTAGAGACTAAGGTTACCTGCTGGGCTGAACCTTACTGTTCGACAAACAGAAAAATGAAATTAATAAAACATTGGTAGCCATTGTTACGACAGATAATCTCAAATCAAAAATAAACTAACATGCTTGGTTTTTTATGCTGCCTAACTTAATTAGGCTCTCCTGTGGATGCACACTATGTACACTATTACCAATAATTACACAACCATATGACACATTTTCTACATAAGCTTCCTGAAAAATTACAACCACAGAAATATGGCACAATAATGGCATACATATGGCTCACAATAGGATAAGGGATTTTTTCAACCAGCACAGATCTATGTTGTGTTATCAAATATCTGAGAGAAATATTAGATTGTCCACCTCTTTAATCCTACATATAGAGATGAAGTCCTCTCATAGTATTGTTCCTAGGTAAGCGACTAGAAAAGGAAGCAATGATTCTCAGTTTTCAATTCAGAGCCTGAAAAGGAATGATGATCCCTCTTTTTCCTTCCAATTCGGCCCTTTTAACTCATCCTACTATGTGTCTCCCTCCCACTTCTTTCTCACCTTGGTCCTGCTCTCCTCATCCAGCTGCCTGCCTCAGAAAATTCCCTGGTCCCACAGCACAACAAAGCAAAATCTAGCCTAAGCCTTTCATCCAGTCCCTTCTGATTCGCTCTCCCATACTCCTGCTGTGACATGCCAAATCTCAGCCTCCTGTCCAGGTACACACAGCCCCTGCCAGAGCTCCAGACTGCCAGCAACGGCCGAGCTGTCCAAGGGGATGCCACAGGGCTAAGGAAAGTGAGGATTTCTAAACAGCTTGTGGCAGTAATTTGTTTTATACATACTCTTGGCAATAAATTCATAGCTTGCACACAATATGCTGCTGAGTTCCACATCATTATTTTCCTAGCCACTCAGCACCAACACAACAGCTGCAGTTGGCCCGAAGAAGCTGAGGAGTGAGGTGAAGACAAAAGCAGCAGCAGAAGCAATATCCCAGTTATTTGCCAAATGTGACATTTTCATACAATAACACAACAGAAAAAAAACATACGCAAGCTTCTTTGTTTACGATGAGAATTTGAAAAATTATCTCAGTGAATTTAATTCACCCTTCCAGTAGATTAGGAATATAAACTACCTCAACTTTCAGAATTGTGCTCAAAGCCCACACAAAGGAGAATAAGCAATCCCACAGGCTGAAGAAGCAGGTGAGAAGGTAGGCACATAGATTTTATGGCTAAATAGAAAACTGGAGGTTATCTTGACTTCCAGTGCAATACAAGGTGCAGAAATCCTATATAAACCCTGAAAACTTCTCTGAGCTGGAGGACGTCTCACAGGCAAACTGCCAGCCATAATGTAAATTTACTCAGTTCCTTCAAGAAAAGGGGAATACACTGCATTTACTGATGAGTTTTTTCTAGCAACTCTTTGGCCTCACCACGTGTCCAAACTTGATTTTCAGTTTGATTTTGTCTATCTCACAATCTGTAAACTTGCAGACTTTTGATAATTTCTGCCTTTGCCTGAGCTGTTCGATCCAAATCTTCTGTCTGTACAGTTACCTACAGACCATCATCCAACTTCCACGTAAGTTGCTTTCTCATTATGAAGACTCCCTTTGCGGTCATATTTGTAATTGTTTCTAAACTTGTCATTTTTTCATCACCTTTTTGAAGTGTAGACAGCAGAACTATGTATCTAGTGCCAGATACATATCAACAGTGCTGTTTGCAGAGGAAATATGATCCCTTTATTCAGTGTTGTCTGTTTATATACGCAGTAATTAGCCAGCCATCACTCACTGGGTTCACTCAGCCATAACACTGCACCAAAAGGTCATATTCAGTCATTTGCCACTAGCTGGACTTTTAGGGTTACTGCTTCCCAACTGATAGGCTTCATCACACCAGGACTACCCACTTCTCTTGTCCAGCTAGTGTATAGCATCGCATTAACTTCAAAAAGGTGAAAAAAATGCCTTTCTTCCACTAGGGTAGGAGCACTCTGTGTCAGCCTCATGCAGAACTTCACAATAAGATAACTCACCCTTAGAGCACAGTAATAACTGTGGGATTTGACACATCCAACCAGATCCTTTTCAAACTGTACATTTAAGTTGCATTTCCTGCTATGTAAGGAATATCCTCTGAGTGACATCTCAGTAAGAATTCTTCAGGATGCACCATTTACATCCTGAAAAAGTAGGAAATTGGACACAAACCTAAAAGAAAGAAACCTAACAGGTATGAGGAGTCTAGGAGAGATCCCAGTATGAGCTATTTCTAGATACAGAATCCTACTTGAGAACTCAGCTAAATGCAGAGAAAAACAAATTGATCACGTACCACTCAGCCACACTATTCATTTACTATGGGATGTGTTTGTCATGAAAATTGTATTTATTCACTTGACTTTCAGCCAACTAGAGATACAACACTTTTCACCACCTAAGAATTTCCACTTGTATTTACATTTCAGATGTGGACTGTGGAATTTCACTCACAGAGCTCACCACAAAGGGTATGCTCTGTCAAAACAAGAGCAAAAGAATAAAGAAACTGCCCTTCAAATACCCTATTTAACCTTAGTGTAAGGTGATGCAATTCATGTGAAAACAATGTGTTACTAGATGATGTTAAGGCCAGCATCGAGTTTGATTATCCATTCTCAGCTTCTAGGCACAGTCTGAAAACATATTGGGATTCTATGACTGATGTTCTATTATTTCTGCCAATGCACTGTAGAAAAATAATCTTATTTCTTTCAACCAGAGACATTTTAAGGGGGAAATATATAGAAAAGACAAATGCCTTGAGGTTGAAATCAGTAGTGTCAGGAATGGACAATCAAGATCTATTTCAGAATTTATTGGACCAGAGAGGAGCGGCTCAAATTTGCACAAATTTTGTGCAAAGGGAAATAAACTTGGGGAACTCTGCTGCTGACACCCTCAGCAGGGGCTGAAGCCTCTTTCTGGCTGAAGTCCACACTGATTTACAATGCTCAGCATCCTACCAAGACAGAAACATGTTATTCCTATTATATTCCATTCTTTCCTTCCACTCAGTTGTGGAATATCGATTCCAACACCCTATAGTCTGGTGCTAGGAGATATAGGAACTACTAAGAGTTGTAATTATATTAATTTAATGGTGCAAAGGATTCTTTGCTACAGACATTTTCCTGACCAGAATTGTGGATTTCAGTTTTATCTGTGCAAACTCCAATAGGTTGAGATGAGCTTTTTCCCTTTCTCCTATTGACAGGATTTCACTTCAAATAAACAATCAGACATTTGGTGGGCCAGAATGGGAGTAAAAATTACTCCAATTGACTCCAAGTGACTAATTCTGCAGATTTAGCAGATATGACACTTGCCCAGTGCAGGGGAAAACAAGATTCAAGACCCTTCTCCAATCAATACTTAATCACAGAAAATGTCATTTGCCACATGAACTGCTGGATTTCCAGAAAAGATTCAACAGAACTCTGGACTGTTCTCACTAGGAATACATGAAATAAGGACTGCAAGAGTGGATCGGGCACTGTGGGGACTTTAGGCAGTTTCCCATAATGCAGCTAAACCACTTAGCCTACGGGTCTCCTGGAGAAGTTGAGGATACAATTCTCTCATTTGCAGAACAAGTCTCTTCTGGAGACCTGTTCTCAGCTGAGTGTTTTTGTTAACATAATCTAATAATGCCCCAAACTGAAAGCATAGCATCTGTTTTCCATCAAGAGAAGAGAAAAGATCATGCCCTTGACTCACTTTCACACAAAATGAGACTAATGGACTGAGAAAAAACTTGAAGACACACTAGGCATGTTCTCTGGAAATGGTTTGAATCTTGCTGGTAAAGCTCCTCTGTGAGATCCTGCAAACTCTAGAGCTCACATTAGCTCTAGACCGTAATCAACTTAGAGAGAAAAATCTGTTTCCTGAAAGAAAATGTTAGTGCTAGTTTGAGTGGAAATCAAGCACATAGGAAGGATATTTACGGAGCATTTTGTACAGAGGAAAATTTCACGTAAACAAGGAGCCAAATTTCTAACTATTCCTACAATATTTTCAGTGTGAAGCTGTCAGTGCCCTGACTCCACTAACTGGCTTTATTTGCCCTGATGAACCTTACACCTTGAATTCTCCTATCCACCCTGTCCATGGGCCCAGAAACGCACTGCAAGTTCAGCCCTGAGCTAACTACAGCCCTTGCTTGAGCTTTGCTGTAGGGCTACTGGTTTCCAGAGAAGCCACAACCTTGCCTGTGCCTAATCTCGAACCCCATGTTTTGGACAGTAGCCATGGACTTGACTTGTCACTACAGACCTTCTCCACAATCACTGGATTCTGTCCAGTGGATTGACTTCCTGTCATGACCTTACACTTGCTTCATCATCACAAGCTTGCCTGATGATCTGGACTCTTGGTTGCACCTGACCCTGGTCTGCTTTGCTCATATCATTTGAGCATGGTGAAACTAAACCTTGACTGGTAAACCTGTTGCCTTGCCAGGCATGTTACTGTTGCTGGCTTCCAGGGAGTAGCTGGCCCTCTGTCACGATTTAACCCCAGCCAGCAACCAATTCCCACACAGCCACTTGCTCACTCCCAACCAGCAGGATTGGGGGAGAGAATCAGAAGGGTAAAAGCCAGAAAACTCATGAGTTAAGATAAATTCTCAATATATCTCAACAAAATTAACATAAATAAAGTTTAATAAGGAAAGCAAAAGCCATGCACACAAGCAAAGCAAAACCCTTCTCACTGCTTCCCATGGGCAGGCAGGTGTTCAGCCATCTCCAGGGAAGCAGAGCCCCATCACACATAGCAGTTACTTGGGAAGACAAACACCATCACTCCAAATGTCCCTCCCTTCCTCCTTCTTCTCCGCACTTTATATACTGAACATGATGTCATATGGTATGGAATATCTCTTTGCTCAGTTGGGGTCACCTGTCCTGGCTGTGTCCCCTCCCAACTTCCCATGCACCATCAACTTCCTTGCCACTAAGGCAGTACAAAAAGCAGAAAAGGCCTTGATTCTATGTAAGCACTCCTCAGCAATAACAAAAATATCTCTATATTATTAACCCTTTGTTCAGAACAAATCCAAAACATAGCCCCTTACCAGCCACTGCGAAGAAAATCAACTCTATCCCAGACAAAACCAGCACACCGTCACCAATCCCTCACAATTCTTACCTACTAAGAAGAGAACTCTTTAAGAATTCACATTCTTAAATGAATGTGTTTTCCAATTTTTAAGTAAATTAATCCAACTGTGGCTACACAGACTGTTGAAACATCTTTCAATGTAATGGCATATATTTATTACATGTCCTGCCTTGACCTTCACCTCTCAATCAGGGTCTCACAGTCTAGGCGATGGGAAATGCTAGCATAGCTCTTTGTCAGGAAATTCTTTCTTTGTGGTGATAAACACTGTAATACTTAAATATTAACACTGGAGTCTTGTACCTCTCACCAATATGAATACTGCATCTGCATCTTATGGCTTCTTATTATTACAGATGGTCTTCAAAATCAAGAAGATGTTTCTTAAATTCACTCTGTACTTTTGAAGGTCTTCTTCAAAACTTGGATGAAAAAAATAAAAAACCCTTTGCAGACTCACTTAAACATAGGACATTTTGTGGGATGGGGAAGAAGGAGTTTCAGAAAATACATTCTAAGCTCCTACTCATTAGTGTACTGTTCTATATTGAATGCTTATAGACTCCCCTCCCTGACAGTGAAGGGCAGGCACGACCCCTGCTTACAGCCAGCTTCCCAAGGAATCATGCTTCCCAGCACCTCACAGAGACAGAAACAGTTCAAAGCAGCAGGCTTGCTGTGCTAGAAAACCGGACAATTCTTACCTAGTTTGTAATCTGAACTCAGGGAAACAAAGTTTTTTGCCTTGTGTGCAAACTTAGAAACATAGCCTTTCGAAAAGTCAGGCACATAGACAATACTGACTGTCTTCCATCCAAAGCTGCCTTGTATTTCAGTCAAAGCATTACTTACAATTGAAATGAAATGTAAGACTAGGAACACTTATGAAATCTATCCCATTTTCTTGTCTGCTGTTCCAGACAACTACTTGCAGTGCTGCCTAGTCCTCACTGTCCAAGATGGTCTTGTTGGTTCCAGCATCATGGAACTAGCAGAAAGTCTGGTGAATGTTTTCCATACACATGAGAAGCCCAGAGCAGGCAAAGCTATAACATTTTCAGTTCATAAGCAAATATATTCTGTAATGCTGCAAAGTCTTACAAAGGCAGAAGGGTCTGGTCTATAAGTAGTGGATGTGCTAAAACACACCATGTCTCATATGATACTGGATACAGAAAAAAAATCTATATGCTTATTGTATGTAGACATTGTATCAATCAAAGCAATATTTCTTCAAATAGTGAAAGCACCAGAACTGTGGTGACCCCTGCAAGTCTCTGACCAGAGAGAAAAATGCATCAAAAAGCTGAATGTAAAAACCAAACTCTGTGGATATGTACAACCTGAAGAGCTATTTGGTGCAGAAAAACTGTTGCAGATAGGACCTCATGACAATAACTTCTGAATTTTATTATTTTTTAGAATGCTGACTGTGATAAAGACAAATCTTCCCCTTTAAGTGGGGACACCAGACAGGTAGAGGTGCACAAGGAGACCATGAGACAAAAAAAGCACGACTGGTTATTTTGAAGCTTTCTGAAATAGGATAATGAAGAAAAAGCTTCCTGAGGTAAATGAAAGAGAAGGAGAAGAGAACTTGGTCTGCTGTCTCTTAGGTTCAGAAAGACTAGATAAGAATAGGAATCCATGAGGTATCCATGATTGCTGAATAAATGCATGTATTAAAGTGTCCCAATATATACCAGAGTCTGCCCTGAGTACACCAGTGTGCTCTGCAGCCACTTCCCTCCCCATCCAAGGGGCTTGGCCACCTGGATCAAGACCAGCTCCAGAATAGCACAGCTATGTAACTTGGACCAGATGCTGTGGAAAAAAAATGTAAGATGCCTTGTTGGAGGCCTCCTATCTTTGCTCAGGAACTTCATTGAGACTTAAGGCTTCACCTTTGGCTCCAGCCTGTGCCTGGCTTTGTACTGCATTAATTCTGAGCCTGAGTCAATGACTTAACCACCTGGCTTGACCTTGCACCTGCCCTGTCACTATGGACATGTGTGGCAATTACTGGATTCTTGGCTTAGCCCTGTTACCTTCACTGGCCCTGCCCTGCTCACCCTGTTTGGGTTCTGTGGGACTGTGCTGTTTGCCAGTGAGGTCCCAGTCCTTGCTGGCCTTGCTATTACCCTGGTCTTTCCTCGTAGGGCAAACAACTCTTGAAGAGAGAGTATACAAAAAAGTTCTCAATACTTTGAAATATCTAGTTGGTGAAATACAAATACTAGGTTTCCTACAGATAAACATTATGATCAGAATAAACTGTGATGAATGAGTCTTTAGGTTAACAGAAAATTGCATGCAAAGGAATGAAGAGTTACTGCTCCATGCAGAAAGAAGCCCCCGTAATGAATCCTCCTGACAGCTGAAGCACTGAATGCTGTGTAGGTGGTAGACTTACTTCAACAGAAAGATCCAGTTTATGACCCACAACTTCCTTCTGAGGAACTCCCTAAGCAGAGTAATTGTGCTATCTGCACAAGATCCAAGTCACGGCCTTGCTCTGGCGGTACCACAGCACACAAGCTTTGTTTGGTTTTTTTAACAAGTTCGAGAAGTGGGCCCATGTGGATACCATGAGGTTCAACAAGGCCAAGTGCAAGGTCCTGACCTGAGTCTGGACAACCCCTAGTATCAATACTGGCTGAGAGAGGAAGGGATTGAGAGCAATCCTGTGTTGAAGGGCTGGGGCAAGCTGCTGGATGAAAAGCTGACAATGTGTGCTTGCAGCCCAGAGAGCCAATCGTGCCCTGGGCTGCATCAAAAGCTATGTGGGCAGCAGGGCAAGGGAGGTGATTTTACCTCTCCGCTCTGATGAGACTCACCAGGATTATTGTATCCATCTCTGGAGTCCAGCACAGGAAAGACTTGGACCTCTTGTAGCAGGTTCAAATGAGGGCCACAACAATGATCAGAAAGCTGGAACAACTCTCCTATGGAGAAAGCCTGAGGGAGTTGGAGTTGTTCAGCCTGGACAAGAGAAGTCTTTGGGTGATCTTATAGCAGCCTTCCACTGCTTGAAGGGGGTTTATAGGAAAGATGGAAAGGAGCTTTTTAGTAGGGCCTGTTCCATTAGGATACGGGGTAATGGTTTTAAATTAGAAGAGGTTCAATTTAGGCTAGCTATGAGGAAGAAAATATTTACCATGAAGGTGGTGAAACACTGGAACGGGTTGCCCACAGTGGTGGTGGATGGCACATGCCTGGAAACATGCAAGGTCAAGTTGGACAGAGCTCTGAGCAACCTATCTAGCAGAAGGAGTCTCTGTACTTTGCAGGGAGGTTGGAACTAGGTGCCCTTTAAAGATGCCTTCCAACCCAAACTATTCTGTGACTCCAAACCAGCATAAAACAGATTCCCAGAGCAGTGGAGCAGACACAAGAGGGCATGTATATGAATGCATATACATATGCATATACATGTGAATGCTAACTAGCCAAAATCACACAGTCCTGTTGTGAAAATGTTAACATCCAAGATGGAATACAGTTCTGGCACACTGTGAAGAGCACTGTTGTTATATAGCTGCAAACAACAACAAATGGAAATGAAACCATACACAGCTATAAATCACAGTTTATATGGTAAAGCAACACCAAAAGTTTCTTACAGCTCAGTCACATCTGTGCTGCTACTGCCTAAACACTGTGTCTGAGGCATCCAAGGATCTGGGATTTCAGGAAATACAAAATTACATTGACAGATGGCTCTACCCACTAACACTTAGGCCATATGGCAATAATGGTATACTAACAAACAATTCCCAATCAATTGTAATACAAAATTGAAATTCCTATGTTTCCCTAAAAAAGTTAGTTATAGCACAAATGAGGCCATATTTTGATCTGCTTACACCAGTGAAAATACAGAGTCATTTCAGTGAGTTCAACAGAGCTTCAAGGTACTGACACACACAGCAGAGGTGACACCAAAAACGGTTAATTGTCCTTTCCACTACTTTGACTGTTAAGTTTCCATGTAACATACAAAATTATCAAGCTGTAGCAAAAAAGTGTGGTGGGTGCTTTTGCTGCTCAGAGGGTACATTAAAATGCTTTCTGAGGAATCAAGGTCTTATATAAGGACATGCAGGCTGTCAAAGGGGAAGATGGAAGATTGTGATGATAATTTGCTTAGAATTTCCTTTCTATTGTCTCTCTTTTCACAATGTTGCTTGAACAGGTTATCCAGTTTTAACTATATCTGACACAACTTTATAATATTTCAGAGATATTTACTCCAGACAGTCAATATGACAGTCACTAGTTATTGAGGAAAGCCCTTACTAATGCTTTTCCACTGAAATGAGATGGCAAGGCAAGTTTAGCTCTTCACTGGTCCCAGAGAATCCTTTCAAGAAGCCACTCTTGAAGACAATTAGACAAAGAGCTCCAGCTCTATGATGTCATTATTAATCACCAAAGTTTTGGTGGATATCACAAGATGCCACTGACATTCCCTTAGTTCCGGAATTCATGGAGTTATTTTTCTTCTACTGTGTTTACTGATATTCAGACTGTGTTCTTCTGTAATCACTGACCCATGAAAAGCTTTAACAGGGGATTAGCCAATTCAGATAATAGGTTTGCAAACTAGAACTGAGAAAATAACAGTCTTTATTTAGCGAATGCATGTACAGAATTAGCACTAGACTCTTAGATCTCATGAAATGCAGCACAATTCTCTCCAGGGATCCCTTGGAGACTTTTCTTCTTCTTCCAACAGGGACCATTTCCTGGCTTTCTTGATGGCTCAGTGGATTATAGTAATAGTTTCATGTTAGTGAGAGAGAAGGAAAAAATGGTGGGAATATGGCTAACAGACTGTTGGAAAACTGTTTGGACAGCCTATTCATCTTCTGAGATGCAGTTTCGGGTGTTCATCTTGCCTTAATCTAGGCATAGATATCCTTTGCCTAGGTTGTCTACAGATTCTATCTGCTCTGAAGGCCTTTCTAGGAAAGCCCATGGGTTGAATGCACTTGGTTCTTGATGTTGTTGAAAGGCCAAAAAAATACATGGAAACAGCTGATCAGACAGAAACTACTAAGTACGTCCATACTCTAGGCAAATGTATACTTGAATATATTTCAAAGTGTAATAAACGCCTAAGATTTTCCTTGGCTGTAAAAACTTAGTAAGCCTACAGCCAGATATTTCTGAGGTTACTTCCAAAAAGAGGGTGGACAAATGCTGGAATTAAGCTTTGAGTCTCAAAGCTGTTCTTAAAATGTACAGTATGTAGAAGCTCATTTGCAAAATTGAGAGACACAGGAACTAGGAGCTTGCAACAATAATGAGCAGCTTGTGAAGGTAAAAACACTGTGGGGCTTGGATTAGGAATATGACACCAGACCCTCCCATGAAGATGGGAACTCTGAAGCATATATGGAGCTTGAATATTTTTTTTCTGCCAATTAGTGGTAGGTTTTATTTATTTATGGTTTTTGATGTATTAGAGATCTTGGACTGTATTTCAGAATACTGTGTCCTGACAGTCAAATGTGGTTACCTCACTCTTCAAAGGACTCACGGGTAATGGCAAGAAAGCCAAGTGCTGTTAGCTGAGGATATAAA
Source organism: Cephalopterus ornatus (assembly GCA_013396775.1). NCBI lineage: Eukaryota > Metazoa > Chordata > Aves > Passeriformes > Cotingidae > Cephalopterus > Cephalopterus ornatus. The sequence goes on from VZRE01015477.1 coordinate 23,112, forward strand.
GTATGAGTTATTAGAATCTATGTTTTGGGGACTGTTCAGGAAAAGAAAGGAATCCAGAAGAACTGTGTATGCCTACTTACGTGGTAATTTGAAGTCAGATGCTGTTCTGGAGAAGATGAGCTTTTCAAGGCAGAAATTCCTCCACAGATTTCCTCTGTCCTAACAGGCTCTGGCTGACTGTTCTTTGTCTAGATCCTGATGTTTTCCAAGTGCTTAAAATAGGGAGATGATGCTATTTGCATGTGAGGTAAAAAGAAGCAGAGCTGAGACTTGCTCATCCTCATTATAGCCCCATCCATACAGTTTCAGTCTTGTTCAGTTGCATCAAGCATGGTGTTGGCAGAAAGAACAAAAACTAGGCGGACGCAGAAAAAGTCACAGACTTTTTCAGCTTAAGGACACTAGGCAAAAGACTCTTGACCTCTCAGGAGTCATTTCAATATAAACTTCTTTCATCTTGCTTTCATCAATAGTACGGTACCTGATTTATAGATACGTCATGAACATATGGTAACCTTCGTTATTGTCCCATGTAAAATACATTACTATGAAAGCATGGGCCATGTTCGGACTTCTTGGCTCCAAATCCATGCCCTACTTGTGTGGACGTTTTTTCAGGTCAGAAGTATTCTGGGGTCTGGGACTGCTTTTGTTTCATGTCTTGTTTGACACAGAGCACACTGATACTGCTTAACACATAATAAAATAAATAATAATTCTAAATGAACGGGAAGCCCTGAACTATGGAAGGAATAAAAGCATTTTCAAAGGTGCCCTGACAATGTTTTACAGGTTTCAAGCAGCAGCTCAATTGCTCATGATCAAGGCCTGCTCTTTCAGACTCAGCATCTCTCCCTCCAACACTTTGAAGTGCATCTGCACTGAAGAAAACTTGCTGTGTTTGTTTGCTGCTAGTGTGTGTGGTCACAACAGAAGCATCCTCTTTCTGAGGACAAGAGCCCTTTGTCTTGCAGCACATTCTGCCACAGTAAGCACAGGGGTGAGACCGCTCCTCACCTTTTATCCCAATTTCACACGTTGGCTTCACAGCATTAATAAATTGGTTTCATTTGCCACACATTTGGCAGGAGAATTTTCTAATAACACTTTTATCCCCTTTGAGAACATGAATCACTCACATGCTGAGTATAAAATTACTTCCCTCCCTCTCCTTATTAAAGGCACCGCACGTTAGCAGGGGTCAGGCACTCAGCCTTGCCAGTGGCAAAGTCACAACCAAGGGCACGGCTGGGAGGCACGGCTGTAAAGCTCACTGCTTTTCTTTCTTACGGATGGTGGATAACCTATTTAGCACCCAGAATATATGGTTTTCTCCAGCTGTCAATCCTACCTGGTTGGGATACAGATTGAGAAAATGTGTGAGATGCACCGCGCTGCTCGCATGGCTGCAAACAAGAACTACATAAAATGTGTGCAGCAGATGTCCACTGCTCCTGCCCTTGAGGGGACCACCAGAAGCTTCCCCCAGGAGCCTTCTCACACCCTGGAAAATGGTCCCTTCCCAGCCATAGGCACAGGGAGGTTTGCCTGAAAGCGTGGAGGGGGTCAGCAAAAAAAAACAAAAATGGCAGTATTCACACATTTATATATCCATCTGTCTTTGATTTCTGGTTTAAAAAGGGAAAACCACCCAATTTTTCTGATTTCAAAATAATTTGGTTTTGTAGGGAAATTTTTGTTTGGAAATACACTTTAGATAGCAAGCAGGTCATGCTACCAGAGCTGATTAAGTATATGACTCGAGGAGCACTGCATTCCGAGTGTTGTTCTGTTCCAAGTCCACACCTCAATCAAAATGTGCCCCTTGAAAATACAGACCTGTCCTCAGATTACCTTTTCTCCCAAATTCTTTGCAAGGACTCCCTGTACTGGATTAAGATGGAAGAAAGGCAATTAAGAGAGACGGCAAGAACTAGCTTGGACAGGGAGCTAGGAAATAATCTGTGCTGCCAGGTAAGATCACCAGCACATCACAAGCATGCATACAACCTGCCTGAATCCCAGGCATGGATTTCTGTGGTATCACAAAAACCTGAGGGGCACGTGCAGAAGGCAATCCTGCTCACACCTTGCTGGCTTTCTTCTCAAGATCTTGCAGGTTACATGCTGTGCTACCTAACGCAGTTAAGATTTAACTGCTCAGCAGCAAACCTTCAAGATCACAAGGAGGTTTGCTAGCAAATGAATAGCCCGGTAAGGAATTTAGACATCTTCATGTTTGACAGCATCTTTGCTGGTGTTTTGGCATGTCCTTGAGCAATCTAGATGTTGGTTCTTGCTGGTGTTGGGTTTTTTTCTCTTTTTAATGAGGCCTTTGTATTTTATTTCTGAATTGGTCATAGGGACATACACACAGAAGTGACACAAGATACAGCTTGAATCTGTTACTGCAGTAATGATGTTGTGTATCCCCCATGTTACATGAGAACAACACTGTGACACCAAATGTCAGCATATTTTTCATTGTTTTGTCCAAATATGCTACTTGGTGTATAGAATTTCTCCACAGGTACTTTAAAGATTTTGTATCAGTAAGGAGGGGCGAGATTTCATATCCAGCACAGCATTCAAACTGCTCCCTATCAACATATTCATATTTAAATACAGAAATGAAAGACTGAGCATAGTGAATACCTTGGATAGGCAGTTGTTCAGGGAGCACCAGGTTTACTGGGCTCCTATGGTTTTGGCTCTTTGAGGCAGGTTGTGCTTTTTCTAGCTTCTGAGTCATTGGCGAGAAGAGCCAAGCGCCCGGTTCACAACAAAAATACAATCATCTGAGGCATCTACCCTCTTCCTCTGCTGGCACGACAATAGCAGCCAGCAGGAGAGCCTGCACCACAGCTGTCTGGGTTAGGTTTGATTGGTCAGATAAATCATATTGTATTGTTTCCATTCCTTTGGCTCAGGGAATGTGTAATCACTTCAAAACTGAATGCTCATGCATGAGAACTTAAAACTAGTTTACTTAAATGCACACATATGTATCTCTGACATTGACTTCTTACAGATTTTCTTGTCAATAAAAGTAAATTGCTTGACTGTTCACAGAAAGTTAATATAAACAGAGTCAAAGTGAATTCCTATTTTAAAATTGTGTTTTAGCGCGACTGCCTTCAGTGACAACTTTGTGAAAAGGAATGATAAAGTCTTTACTGCTGCGACTCCACGCCACCACTGCACTGAAGTCATTTCCCTGACCAAGAGCTCCAAACTTTAAGGAATAGCAGAGCAAACACTGAATGACTATTTCAGGGCAGAGGACTTGCTGATTTATGGCAAGTTGTGTGTAACCGAATTGTCTCAGCTCATCAGAGGACACAGACGCTGTCCAGCTCCTTCCCAACTGTGCAAATGTTTTGTTTTGGGGTTGACAACTCTATACCTTTTCACCACTCCTCAGGTCCTTCTTCAGGGTGATGGAGAAAGCCTTTCAGAGTACAGTAAAAAATCATGCCTTGCAATCTTTCCCAACTCACACATCCTTGGGAAGCAATCACAGCTGCTGTACAGAAGGGGTCCCAGCACCTTCCGCTTACCCACTCCCTCCATACCACGAAGACAAGAAAGGAACCGGGAAAGAGAATCAAAGCCCTGAATGTTTAGGAGAGTGTTTGTTTGGAACAAAAGGAGTGAAAGATGGGGTAACATAGGTGGTGGTGGATTTTTTAGGACAGTTATTGATAAGGCATATATGGGACTACTGATTAATAAATTTGGGACAGAACATTTTGTGTGTTTCTAGTTTCTCTCTCTTTGCTATGAGTCCCAGTTACATGAAGTCCACATGGCAACTCCTCCGCCAGCAGTCTCAGCCCGAGGGCACCATCAGCTCCCTGTCTGCACATCCTCCCACACAGGCGCTGCTGAGTGAGGAGCTCCGGCACAGTGTCACTCTTTGTACTGCTAGCATCAAACACTGCTTGATCCATCCCCCAGGGATTAATCGTGACAGGCAGCTTGGCTGGATGTATCAGTACTTCTAGAGCAGTGGCTGCTGAAGGGACGGGGTAGGGAAGCAGGGGGGATTCAATTTGTGACCTTTACGACCAATTATTTTTACCTGGACACTCCTGACTGATGGATGGAGTTGGATTCATGTAGCTATTGTAAGGTTACCCCACTCCTGATCTATCCTTGATCAACATGGTTACTTCAGTCTCTGCTTCTCTTCATGTGTGAAGCAGCTGCCCTTGTTTTCTGAGGATGTGGGGTGGAACTGACACAATTAAAGGTCACTCTCCATCTGGGAAGAGAAAGTTCTGGTCTACAGTGAAGCACGGGGGCTGGTTTCCATTTTGTCAGAGTTATGTAATCTCTAAATAAAAAACAATTCTGATGTTCACTACAAGATCTTGTTGCTTAATGCTCCCTAGAAATGGCTGCCAGATTCCTGTATGAATGCAGTGTGTACACAGTGTTTTAAAACCCACATAGATTGGAAGTTCTTTAAATTGTAAATGCAAAGCATTGTTTTATAGAAGGGAATCTGTTCTTTCAACTGAAAAACATGACTACCTGATTTTCAGAGGTGCTGAATGCCAGTTGAAGCCAAAGGCAGCTGCTTTTGTTTTTGTGCTGCCTTTCCAAAAATTTAGTCTGCAGTATTAACAGTACATTTCATAACAGCCATGCTAGGTGCAGTTAGGACACGGAAATGAAGTAGGGGAACACAGGATACACGCAGAAGGAAAACTCCACTAAAGAGGAAGCAGTGAAGCCTTTAAAGAGAAGCATCAACAACCCCATTTGCCACTTCAAATTTCAAACCCCCAATTCATAATCCAACTGATCTATGTTGCAAAACCCAACAGCTAAGGTTTTCCAATTGAAATATGTGTGCTCAAGAGCCAGTGACAAAAATTTCATCTCTACCCAGGATTAGGTAAGTGCACCCTTGCTTATTTTAGACAGCATACTTTAATTAGCTTTCTTGTCTCTATCCTCACATATGTCAAAATGCACAAATATTCAACAAAATAACCAGGTTGCAGTGTTACCTCTTCATTCATATTCATATCTCAATCTTAAACCCAGATTCATCTCTTGAGTATTTTGTTTTCCCTTAATCAGAAAAGTATCTTGTCACTCCTCCTGATTTCTTCCTGATTGAGCTGAACTAGCCTAGCTTAAAGTGGGGGGATCCATGTACAAAAACATAGGCTGTGTTTCACTGTGGCTCTGTACCAGGACTGAGGGAGCGGTAGAACTAATGATTTGGAAATCCCCAGGACCCAGAGGAGTTTCCATGGCTCTGCCCATCTGGGCCATCCTCCTTGCTTGAAGAATTTTACACAAGACACACGAACAATGTGCTGGAGAAGGCACAAGATATGGCTGGAGTGCATTATGCCCTGGAATCTTTGGAAACAAGAGCTACGGGGATCAGCTGGTGGTATCATCCATGAGAACAATCCACAAAGTCTATAACCTGCTCTCCATACATATGCCTTGAGGGCCTTCAGAAAAGAGTGGCAAGAAAGGGATTGCATGTGACAGGTAATAAATATCTCACAAGAGATATTTTGGCCATTTTTGAAACATGTTAAAGAGGGGAAAGTAAAGGTTCTCCAGAATCTATCAGGGGAAGTACAGAGCTAGCAAAACAAAATATGTCACTGCACTGAGCTTTTCTTGTCCAGAGTAGGACCTAAGTATATGACAAGTATGTGCAAGAAGAAAGAAACCAGCTATTGTCTGATTCTGTTTCAATTTGTTGATCTAAACTCAACTGATGTTCATAACTAATGTGTGTTACTAAGCTAGTGTGCTCCAGCATCACTGAAAGACAAACTTGATCCCATCAGGGATATTTTTCATTAGCTTCCAGTAGATAACTATACTTTAGTTTCATTCTGTACATACATAACATCCAGTATTTGTGGATATCCATCATCAGTTAAGGTATCTGAACTTACGAACCTACAAAATTGTATCTATTTCTGTGGAGAATCAGTTACGTGCATTGCATTGTACAGATGCTATGTAGAAATTATGTATACATAATACCTCTTATTATTCCGTTTGTCTGCAGAAACTCACAAGGTATTACGGGAAAGAAAGAAAACCAAAATGAGATCTGTCAAAGAACCCAGAGATTTTCTATATTTAAAAAAAAATGCTTTAATCTGCCTCTAATCATATTGCCAAAATCAATTTTTCTTAGGCCTAAGCCATGGATCAGTGACAATAAGACTGTAGACTTGCACTACATGGGTAGGTTACTATATGGTCAGTACTCTTCATTGCTGAGGATTCACTGGTAGAAGGCAAAACAGCAAAGTCTGTTTCCCCTTCTGCAGTGATGGAGATAACTAAGCTAAGTGGAGTTTATTGAGGTTTGCAAGGAAAAGTTGAGATCTATGTAAGCTTTTGTTACATCCATTGTGCCTGGCTGTCCCTTGTTTTGGAGGGACAGCAAAAGAGGCTGTTTCTAGAATACAGCTGCCACAAACAGATGCAACCACAGGCTCTGAAGAAAAGGGGCTCAGAGGTGGTGAGCAAAACCAGGATCAAAAGTTAACCTGGTGGCTGAATGGCCCATGGTAACACTTTGGGCAAGAGATAGGGTAGAAGAAAGAAAACACAGTGGAGTGTCCTTGAAAGGGATTAGAAATCAAACATAAGTGATTTGCAGTCATTTGCCCAGGATCAAATAATTTTCACCTCCAAATTCAGGATAGGTTTGCATCTGTGCCTGCTCTTGTTAAAGAGGTAACTTAAACTCTTTGATGTCAGCATCGTCCCTGTGCATGGATGTCATGTCCAGGATTTCCTCACACAGGAATTTGAGCCAGGTACACTATCTTTCTGTAGCATGGAACATATTCCAATCAAATGTGAACACCCTTTGTGCTGTGAATCCTTTCTTTCTGCATGTATGTACACTCCCGAGAGGTTCCATCAATCCGCAAAGTACCATGCCTGCATGACTCTTTTGAAACAAAGAAGAACTGAAGAAATCTAAAGATTACAAAACCACCATAAATTCAGGACTTAAATACCCTGCTTCTTCCCATGAGAAAAACCTTGCATCTTACTTTCCTGACCATCCCAATAGGTGCACAGACAGCTATCTACTGTAGAAATTCCACGTAAATAGATTACAGCACAGCACACATAAATTGCTTTTATTTCACAGATGCTTTAGAAGTAGTCCTCCAACTTCCACAAATATTGTGGCCACAAACTGAAAGCCACTGGCCTAAGGACACTGCACCTCATGGGGAAAGATGAGAAGAGCAGGGAATTAAAGAGAGAAAATAAAGTTGCAGTGGGACAGTCATGTAACAGACTAGTAATCATCAAGTTTGCTTTTAAATCAAGGTTTGCTTTGTTCCTATGTATGTGCTCTTATTTAAACAGGAATTAGCTTGGGACATCTCAGTTATGTAAGTCAGCCCTTAGGTGAAAATGGTCAAGCTACTCCCTCTTGAGGCACAGAAGCCCATTAGAGCGCAGATAACTGCGAAGTATTTGCCTACTAAACCTAAAGCTCGGCAAGACTGGATAAAATACTTAGGGACTTCTTTGGCCTTCTTATACTTAGAGCTGTAAGCTGATGTGCACCTAAAAGCACCCTGAAGGTGCTCTGTATGCACTATCACACAGAGATGCACTCTTGCAGCTCATTGACATGAGACATTCTCAGCAGCTAACATAGCCAGGAAAGCATTTTCCTTGCAGTACCATGCCATCATTGGCTTCCACCACACACATATTGAAGCCCTCATCCTCTTCATTACTATTTACTGGGAAGGCCACATTAGGGAAAATATGTTCTGCTTAAAGGAGCTTTACTGGGGTAAGGAAAGCATGTGGCTCTCCAAAACAGATTACAAAGCCAGCAAACATCCAGCAGTGTGGAGGGAGATCTTAACAGTCTTTACAGACAGCTGTACAGCTGTCATTAATGAAAAGGAGAGGAAATCTTTTCAAAGTGAAAATATGCCTAGATCTGCCCCTGTACATTAGAGACGCAGGAGATCTAAGCATCGTTTTTTAATGAAGCAGACCCTGAAAAGAATTCCATATATGTTAGGTGATGTAAGAAGCATTCTGTCACAGAACAGAAAGTGTTGCAACCATGCCTCACTGCAAGAATCGAATTACTAGAAAAACAGCAAGAATCCAAATGTGGAAGATACCTCATCACTTAAGACTGTTAAAACAAAACACGTACTGTTGCACATAATCTTGCATTGACAATAAAGAAGTGGACTCAATTATCTGATGCTTGGGTTCTTGTCTATGTGCATTTGTATTTGCAGGGACAGCATATTCATAGAGATTGAATCTGAAAGGGCACGTTTATATTGCAACTTCTTAGCGTTCCTAATGTAAATTTCACTAAGCAAGAGATCAGTGTGATTCACTTGTCCATGCTGCTAATTAGATGTTTTTGAAGTGAGTAAAGAACCTATGATCGCATCTATCTGGCACTGCTTTGCTGCAAATACCCCAGATAGAGTCGGAGTTGTTCAACTTGGAAAAAAGAAAGCTCCAGGGAGACCTTATAGAACCTTCCAGTAGCTGAGGGAGCTACAAGAGAGCTGGAGAGGGACTTTATACAAGGGGGAATGGCTTCAAACTGCAAGACAGTTAGTTTAGATTAGATATTGGGAAGAAATTCTGTACTGTGAGCATGGTGAGACACTTGAACAGGTTGCCCAAAGGAGTTGCAGACTCCTCATTCCTGGAAGTGTTCAAGACAAGGTTGGATGGGGCTCTGAGCAACCTGGTCTAGTGCAAGGAGTGTTGGAATTAGATGATCTTTAAGGTCCCTTCCAACACAAACCATTCCATTATTCTATGATTTTATGATACCCTGTACCCCAGCCTGCTGCATCCTTTAGAAACGGCCATATTTGGTTTACTGGACTCAAAATGAGATAATTCATCTTAAAAAAACAGTGGAGAGTGTGGGAACAAGAAAAGCAATTCATGCTATTTAAACATGTACATTTTGCTTCTCCATTCTGGAAATTGAAGACCTAAATAGCTGTGACTGCATCACGGAATGGAAGGTTGAAATGAGGCTGAGCACAGCTCAGGGATACATTTCTTTTTCATACACTGACCCCCATAGGCACCCAGGGTTCGCCTTCAGCATCTGACCCAGACCTCCAGTCTTAACCCAGGTCTCAGAGGAAAGGCTGAACATGAAGCTCTGTTTTGTTGCTACATCTCTGATGGATGTGCTGCAGGGTGTCGCTGAAAGCCTGACAGTCACATTCCCTAGAGGCACCCAGGCTTCCAGCACCAGCGAGGTGAAAGGCAGCTGCCATTCGCCCCAGCACCAGCTGGAGAAGCCACAGCAATGTGTAAAGAGTGTCAGCAGTGAGAGCCTCGGGGGAGAAGAGGGAAAGAAACGACGTCACTGTAATGGAACCCTTCCCTGCCTGTCTGTCTGTCTGTCTGTCAACAAGGACTTCTGAGTCAATAAATACCAGTCAGAATGCACAATTCCTGCTGACCTACAATCCCTCCTTCATCTCTGGAGAAAATAAACATGGGCTGTGGGTGCTGAGCTCCTCTGTCTTCTTCAGAGCCTCCATTGTATTTGTGTTTGGAACGTTTCAGCCAGCAACACTGGGCAAGGTTCACTCGGTACTCCCAGGAACTTGGAGAAACTCCCTGGTTATTATGACATTACCCCTTCACTGCAAAATAAACGGTTCTTTACAGATACCCTCTCAGGGGTGTTCCTTACAGATGTCTGGGAGTCAGGAGGGGTCAGGACAGGAGGGATTTGACATTGTGTATAAATCCTCTCGGTGCAAGCTGCAGCCCCCAGAACAATGCCATTCACTGTCCAAAGCATTCACAGGAACAGAAGCTGTCTCTGGAAAGCCTAAAGGAGGCTCCCTGTCTTATACCTCAGCCCACAGCAGCACCTTACACATCTGCAGGCAGCTCAAAATCAGATGCAGAAGAGAGCTCCTGTTCACTCATGTCTGAACAGGAACACCACTTGTCATATCCCAGTTTTCCCTGTTTCTAGGAAAAAGTGTTTTGGTTTGGGATTCTCTTGCTATCTTATTCCACATCTTAATAGAGCCATTTGTCCTTGCTATTAGTCAATGTTCACAGTGTAGTTGTCAAACTACTGATTTAAAAACAAAAGACCCAGCATCCCTTATGCTTACTATTTGTTTGAGGGGGGATGAAGGGACAGAAATGTCTTTGTTTCTGAATTTGCTAGCAGCAGCAGATTGCTATTTCATATTTGGCCTGGTCATTAAAGGGGTGAGGCATGCTTCGCCTGTGGGCTTCACAGGTACTTGTTGACAGTGGAGTGATTCAAAAGTTTTCTGGATTGTGTTCCCCATTCTCCAAATTGGATCCTGGTTGTGATAGGTCCCTCTAGCCCTTTTCTCTAGGACCATGATGCTGCTTGCTACTAGCCTCATCCCATGCCAGATTTCCTGTTCCAGATTTTTTGTACCCTGTTCTTTGACACTGTAAGCACACTAAGGCAAGGACTGTTTTGCACAATGCCTGGCAAACACCTGATACACTGAGATGGCCCGTCATCAATAAACTCCAAACGGTTAAAAGACAAAAAGATTTAAAGATATTTCAATCTGGCAGGAAAGAGTCAGGATTATTTGCTTCTTTGAACTAAAAAAAAAAAAATTATTACTGCCAATTTTTGACAATGGAAAACAGAGGGGATTTTCTTCAGCAAGAACTGAGTATATAAATATTCTAGCAGGTTTCAAGTCACTTTTTTCCTGAGCTATTTGAGTCATTCTGAAAGCCAAGGCTGGTTCACAATTTGCAGAAGTTACTTTCTGCTTTTCCACCTAGAGCACTGCTGTTAAAAATGCGATCCTCTAAGCCTGAGAATTCACCCAGACATCACATTACAGTCCTGAGGCTGAGCAAATATGAAGGTGAGCCATGCTTCACCTAACATCAGATAGAAGAGTGGCCAACAGGACACGAGGCTAGAAAATTGATCTTACAGGGGACCAGCACAACAGTCTGTGGCATAAGGTGTTCAACAGAAACTTCTCAGAGGAAAAGGCAGAACAGCAACCACGAATGGCATGAGCTGGTCTAGGGGGCACGTCCTGCTCTGCTGCACAGTCAGAGCCCCTGCTTCCCACAGCTCTGCAGCCCATGGAAAACTCACTTACTGTAAATCATGTCCTGGAAATCACAGCTTGTACTTTAAAAAGCTTCTGATTATTGCAGTTATGGAAATAACTGTGAGAACCTAAACCAGGGGTAAACCATTGCAGCAATGTAGAGATGCCTTGGAGCTGGAAACAACAGTTCTCACATCAACTTCTTGAAGCATTAACTCATTTATTCCTCAGCAATGGAATTTGGCACATTCCCATAACATGTAAGCACAGTATTTTACCAGTATCTGTAGTCAGGTACACAACATTCGTTTCTGGCCAGCTTGCAAACCAAATGCATGCAAAGACAGGGCAAAACAGGCTCTTTGTGGCAAGGGAAGCAGTTGGCACATGGCAGCAGCAAGGCTGAGGACTGTGATCTGATATGCTGCTGAGACCATCTACAAGTTAACTCCTTCCCAGGCAGATACCAGAAAAAAAAAGTCCTGGACTATGCTTCTTGAAACAATACTTCACAAAACCTGACAATGGAGATGGATTGCCTGGAGACGTTGTGAGGCCAAGAAAAGATAAAAGCTTCCTTAAAAGAATGGTTGAAAATATTCATTGCCATATTGTGGTGATGACTATTTTCAGCAGATATGGGCCACAGCTGCACATGTTTGTGCAAAGAAAGGAAGACAAGAATGAAAGGATTTTTTTTTTTAGATTATTACCATTTGGTCCCGTCTCATTGCAGAATACACAGAATCTTTTTTTTGAAAGGATGTGTTCTTTTGAATCCTTATGGTTTAGAATCAGAGCTAAGGTAAATAGTTGTTAATTAATTTAATATAAGCTCCTAATGAGATAAAGAACCTAACTCACTTTGCAGCAGGGTATTTCCTGGCCTACAAGCTATACCAGGTCTATGTACTGTATAAATAATAGTATGTTGAGAAACTATTAATTTTTCAAAGTCAAACACTCAGATGTTAAGGATCACCAGTAATAAGCCTGACCTTATTTCAGCTCTATCTACCTTACCATGCTTGATTACATAACCACATAGCAATTTTCCATTGGATCTCTGTTGAAGATTCTGTGTATTCAAGGTCCTCTTTTGTACTCATTAAAGAGGTGCTTCATGTGGATTGTCCAGACTGTGCTCTGAAGACTGAATCATTACCTTTCTAATTTGTTTGTTTGTTTGTTTTTCTGTTATATTTAATTTATGAATTTCCAATATGTGGAAATTCCTGCCCTGTTTCTGGAGACAAGCATCTAAGGTCCATGCCTCTCCCTCGTCATTTTTCCAGTCTTACCTGGAAGCTCCCAGTCTTTCTCAGAACATCAAGATATTGAGCTCAGCAGCTTTTTGTCCTAATGTCTTTATTCCCAGTACTTCAGTTCCAGGTCCCTACCTTTTGCAGTCTTGTCAGAAAGGTTCCTTCTCCTTTTCCACGGTCTGTCAGACAGTCAGTCAAATCACAGCAGAGGGAGCAACACTGTTCATCTCCTGTGCCTTGAGACTGTGGCCACACCACATACCTCACTGCTCTGCTGGGAGAGAAGGTTGCCATCTACCCCTAGGTTTGAGAATGGGCAGAAATCCTTCAGTGACCATGCATTTCTGATGTTTTTGTGTGAAGTGGGACTTTTTAAAGCTCATAACTTGAGTAAATGTGGGAAATTTTTTGCAGAAATGGACAAGTATACATTCCTGACATCAGAGGGATCCTCCGCCCCATCTGCTGATCAAAAGACAAGTCTTTCATCGAAATTAGGCAGGGATTATTAATTTTTACTGGTATTCCTTTCAGGTTTTTTTAGCATATATGTAAGAATAAAGTTTCCCAAAACTTTTTCTAAAAACTCAATTAATTATTTTCCCTCCATTTTTCACAGAAAGGGGAAAAGAAGGATGCAAGGTAGAGAGATTTATCCCTGACATGGGAAATTTCACTCTACTTATTTCAAATATAGCAAAGTTCACACACTACTGAAAACAAGGTATTACAATGATGTGGCATAAATTTTCAATGTACCTAATTTTAAACATTTCCTTTTATGTTGGCTATAACAATCAGTTTCCAGGAGTATTTCTGTTAAATTAAATACAAAGCCCTGTTTGGCTCTCATATGGATTAAAAAGTGCGCTAAAATCTTGCAAATCTTTGTTAAAAAACATGTTAATAATCTTTCCTACGTTGTATTGAAAATGTTCAGCTCAGTTGGAGCAACCTATTCAAGTCAATTCCCACAGCCAACCCACAGTTATCATAATACAGAATTTTACTCTTCTGTCCTACTATAGATGACATGGATAAAACCAGAGCAGTACAGCAGGGCTCTCAACACAGTTTAACCAGGGAACCATTAAAGACTCCAAGCTATCAGCTTGGGCACTCACCTTCCTCTTCTCTTGCCAGCAGCCCACTTACCTTCCCAAAGCCCATGGTTGCTCTTCTTCAACCCCTTGCCCCCACCACCACGACACATCTTCAGCTTTACCTGGGAGTTGTGGGCAGTTGGCCAGGGCCCATGCTATGCAGTTCACATGGAAAGTAGACTGAGAACAACAGGAAACCATGATTTCTTGTGCTAAAGAAAGCAGAGACAAGAAGTTAACCAGCAAAATGCTTATGTCCCTGAGACACCACAGTCAGGGAGAGCCCCAGGTCAGTGTTTTATCAGTCTTAGCATCTGGATTGAGGACTGATTAGAAAACTGAATTACCTTCTTCCCACAAGGGCCAGAGGAGAAGGCAATTTTTCTGGCCTTGGTGAGGTGCTCTGAAAGGAGACCCCAAGGACCCTTGCTAGGGGAGCCGCTGGTTCTGCTGCTTCAGTGGTACCTGTTTGCGGACAAACAAATTACTTTAGTTTCCAATGCTGTCAATCTGGAACACCTCATCATCACCAAATTAATAAAAATGTCTTTAAAAAGTGAGTAAAAAACATGCAAAAAGCGCTAAGTAGCCAGATGCCTGGTGCTTGAAGCCCAAGATCGGATAGTAGTGAGGGAGCAGGGGGTCTCTTTCTCACCTAGGTAATGATTATACGAGCCCCATAAGGACATAGTTAAATCAAGTATTAAGAAGACTGCACTTAAGAGGGGGAAAATATGTCAATCACACTTCGCCTTTGACAAAAGGAAATTCCTTGAAACTGAGAATGGGGAGAGAGTGGGAGGGAGAGTGTCTCGTCGTGTGGGTGGCCAGGAAACTGGAGGCCAGAAAAGTACGAGAGAGAGAAAGAGTAAGAGACGGGGTGGGGGGGAACCCACCAGACTGAATTCTAATCCAAATGCTGTGAGGCGTTCACACCAGGCCTTGTGAGAATATTAACAAGGTTACAGGAGAGGGGCCTTTAGCCTCAGGAATTATTAGTGAATATGGAATTATATTTGCACAAACACAACCAGATGCAAGCAGCTAAATGCTCTGCAGATGTGAAAGGAGACGGAGTGCTTTCCAAATGGGCAGCAGCTTCATGAGTTTTAACCCTCTATCGTGATGCCTGGCTGCCTGTCAGAGAAGGCTGCTTTTCTGAAATGGTAATGGGATGGGGAGACAGGCTTTTCTTTTTTATCAGAAATTCAAACATGGGTACAGTTTATGGATTACTCTTTCCCAGAAACACTAGCATCTCCTAGTTGACTATCACACTGAAGATTATGTCCTGACTACATTCTTTTATATCTCTGTGCCTTAGATTAATTTCCCACAGGTTTTAATTTTTGTCCACTTTGCCATGTCTTTTTCTCAAATCTCCCTCTGTCTCCTTCCCTGTGTTTCCTCACTGTTCTCTTTGGCTGAAGGGTCTAACTCCACCATGGCCTGAGAAGTTAGCCTGTATACATACGATATCTCAGGCTGTTTCCATTAGAATGAGAAAGTGATTACAAGAGCCAGGTATTTCTTTGAAGTAATCCTGTTTTACTACAAAAAAAAGTCCTGCTTCTTGAAATACAGCAAGTCTGAAAAAGAAGCTGTTTCTTTGCTCATGATCCAAGATCAGCCGTCGGAGGTCTGCTCAAAAAGCTCCTTTCCGAGTCTTTCTTTCAAGACATTGTGTATTCACTTCATTTCTTGTACCATGATTTTTGGGTTTGCTCCCTGCCTGCTTCCTCCTGCTTTCCACTGTCATTCACTCTTATCAATCCTCTGAGCCTGCATTCAATATTTACTTTGGGCAGTGGCCTCCAGTGTTTAAGTTATTACTAAATACAGTGTTCCCTCTTTTAGCCAGTGCGTAAGGTAACAAGCATACCTAGCATCCTGAGTGGGATTTATGGTTATTCAAAACTAAAAAGACTTTCAGCTCCCCAACTCACATTATTAAGTGCATAATAACAGTAAGTGAGTGTCTCTGTTGAGAACGCAGCTTCTTCATTCTAGATCAATTGCTACTTTCAAAATAATTACTGTCCCTACTTTGAAGAGCAGAGAGCATATACTAAATCTTTACAGATGAACTTCATCAATTTAAGTACAAAACCACTGAAATGGCCATAGGCATAATTATAAAGGGGTTTAGTGTTTTGCAGGGTGGCAGGGTTAAGACTTCTGCTCAAGAGGAAATTTTTGCTATGAAGAATTATGGCAGCAATTGACTATTTGTCCTATAGGACTGTAAATGTAAAAGTAGGGAGATCTGGAGGTTTATGTATGTGGGATTTTAACAGATTGACTTGATGTGAGTGGGCTAATTGTGATTTTAATTACCTGAATGGTTTGAATTCCCATTAAGAGAGATCTTGCCCATTTATTACCTTGACTGACAATGCTTGTTTCCAAAAATAATCAGAACATTCTTACAATATGCCTTCTGCAAAATTAATGATGATATTTGCTTTCAAATTTTGTCATCTTTTAAAATACTTTATATCAGTAAATGCTTCTTTCAAAGGCAATAAAATACTCTAGAGTCAGGGTAGAACTTTCAAACTCAGGTACGCTCTGTTAATGATTCTTTACTCTCCATGAAAAAATGCAGTGTACTTTCCTTAACAGTACAATGCATATGATTTTATTACAAATTTTCCAGTAATTTCAAAGATGTACTTGAATATATCAATTTACTTAGAGATTAAAAATGAACCACCCATTATTAGTCCTCTCTTTGTTTCCAGTCTTATTAAAAATAATATATACTCCAGAAAGCCAAGAGTATATGAGGAAGGAGTCTGCTCAGTAAGAACAGAGGGAGAGTAGAAAAATATCACATTTCCATGACCAAATGCTTATTATCCTATGACAAAAATTGTTTCCTATTAAAACTGTCACGAAAGTATTTTGTTCACTTAGTATTTAAGGGGCAGTCAAGGCATCAATGAGAGAAAGCAGCAAAAAGGACTTCAACTTCCCCTTCAAAAGCCAAGAGTTCTGCTAGCTCACACATAAGTGGAACCTTGAACTTTATTTCACTTGCTTCTTGTAATTAAGCCAGTTTTGTTTTGGTATTTTTCCTGTTGCATGCAATCTTCTCTTCCCCTCAGGCAGGGCTGAGTGGTCTTCAGTGGACCTCAATCTCCCCTCAATGTGGCTGCTGCTCCCCAGTGCTCTGGATGGGCCTCAGCTGGTGGCCACGTTGAGAAGGCTTTTCCCCATTGTTCCCAATGGGGTCTGTGTTTTATGATGCCTCACAGTATAGGCAGCCACTATCTTCCCTGGGGGCAATGGCAGTTTCTGTTTCATGGAGAACAATGGATGATGGTGGCCAGTCCAAAAAGGAACGATTCTGCATGGTAAGAAAAACAACAACAACTACAAAACAACTTTTAGTTGCAAAAAAAACCAGCAAGTATGGCCATTCATATGAAGCCTCTGCGAGGAAAGCACCTATTGTGCCAGATCCTCTTTATAGGCAAGCTAAGAGGAAGGTGGGAGGCAGAATGCTTGTCTACTGCACCAAAGGGCGAGCCAGGAGCACTTTTTCTGCAGGAGTGATGGAGAGGAAAGTGGACACGTGAACATGGCTGGCTCCAGGTTTGTAAGCACGGAGCGGAAAATTGTATTTTACCACCCAAAGGAGAAGGGGCAGGGTCACTTCTGCCATGACATGGAGGAAAGGCAAGGAGGTGAGACGAGGGGCTCAGGGAAAATCTGTGAAGAGCTGGTCAGGCACTGCCACCATCACCAAGAGGCTGGAAGAGCCAGAGACACGACCAATGTTACTTGGCAATGCCACGCTCCTGCCCAGCCAAAGCTGGTGCCCGTGCAATCCCTACGCTCCCTCAGCAGCAGCAGTCAGCCTGACTCTCTGACTCTGGGCCACAAGATAAGCAGCTGGCAGAGCAAAGAGGTTTTGCTGTCACCCCCAACCAACCTGGTGCTCTGGACTGCTGGCTACTCTGCTGGAATTAAGTGCCAGTTTGGCATCCAAGGGGAGAATTGTGTGAGCCTGGGGAATTCCTCACATTCAGAGGATAAAGCCAAGCTAAGGGTCATTTATGAAGAAAAATTAATGGTTGGAAGTGACAAATCAGGAGAAATTTGGAGTGCAGAAAGCAAAAGGTCCTAGAACCTGTTTCAGCAGCTTTTCATTGCTCTGGTGAAACAAAACAGCTGCAAGCCCAGCCCATAACCATAGGTGTATCCCATAACCATAGGTGTTCCACATTCCCCATCAGATGGGCACACAATAGTCAGAGTGTAGCCATGGAAGTGCATATAAAATGTAAACCAAAAAAAAAATTAGCTTTGAAAATCTGTACCTCAGAGTGTTATTAAATAATACATTAACACATGTGAGTGAACTTTTGAAAGATAATTATAGCAACTCTGCATTTTATGTACTAAATTCTTTCTGGTATCTAGAAATACGCTTGGCTGTGTCATAACTACATGCTTGTAAAGAGTTTATTTTGATACTTCACAATAGTCTTATTTTTTAAATGAACATAGAATAATCAGTGAAGTGTATATTGAACTGTACATTAACTGGATGTTTAATCATTACCAGTTCAACAGGTGTTAAGCCACTAATCTCATTTTAACAATTAGCATTTTTATTAACCACAAGGAAGAGAACAGGAAAGCACTGCTGGTAAAGTTTGCAGATGATTCCCAGCTTGGTGGAATGACAAACAGTATTGAGAAACACCCAGTTATACACAGCTGGGTTGTTTGGTAAGAAGGGGAACTCATTCAAGCAATGACTCTGAACACACATAAATGTGGAAGGTCACACACCTGGAAACAAAAAAACCTGTCACCCTTACAAGTCAGGGGACTGTGGAAATCACTGACACTGAAATTGATAGAGATCAGATAGAAAGAATGTGAGCTCTCAGTGTGGTGCAGCAGCTAACACTATTCTCAAACATATAAATGCTATTTATTGTTCTGTCAATCTGTGCATCATCTTCAAACTTTCTCAGTAACACTTCTATTTTATTTTTAGCAAATGCTTAAGTAGAAGCAGATGAATGATAATTAGAACAGCAATAGTAATGAGGCACATTTTGGTGCTTACCCTGAACAGAAGAGCTTGAAAAACTGAAAAGATTAAGGAGTTAAACTTGTAATTTAGGATGTGCAAAGGCTACTTCATGACACTTTGGGGGGGGGAGGGGAATCAGTTCATGCCATTTCTTAAAAAAAAAAATCAAACAAAAACAAAACAAAACCCTCATTCTTTGACTATAAAGAGAGAAGATGCCTTAAATTAAAATGTGTTTTATCTTAAAAGGCAATGAGATTACACAATCTAAAACTGGAAAGCAAAATCAGATCAATTTGGATCAGAAATAGGGTATATTTTATAGAAACTAGAAACTATTTATAAAAATAAATCAAAGGGTTTACATCAATGACTTTTCATAAGTGTCTGGTGCCTAATGACTCCTGATTTAAATGTGAATTAGGCAAGCAGATCTTTCTGTACCCTACTCTCACATCTTAAGGATCCTTATTACAATAAGCAGGATGAAAGATTCACTGAATTATTTTTTGTACCTTGGACAAACAGGTAAGTCACAGACAAATGTTCACACTGTAATACATCCTCTAGAGAAAGTGAGAGAGATGTTATGCTAATTGACCTTGTAAACAGGCAACTGTGAGGTTCTCTTACTAAACTGAACAACCAGAGTTACAAATCACAGGTTCAGACTGTGTGAATTCCTACATATTCCTAAATTTCAAAAATTTCCAAATCTGTTTGCTTATGAGATTTTTCCTAACAAGCAATTCCTTAAGTTTGCCAAGCTTGTTTTAAAACTAAAGTTTTATGTTTTCTATTTAGGTTTTTCTATTAATTCTAGTCATAATATTTGCAGCCTGGAGAGTTTTGAATATGTTCAGAGGTATGGAAATATCTCCATCAGTTGGGTATACATGAAGGAGCTCTGGCAGATAAGGGAAATTATTATGAGAGAGAAGACAATCCTCACTAATAATGTTGCCCAAAATAAAACTCTTATTTGGAGATGTGCTTCCACTTCAGAAAGGAATAATCACTGCTGTATACCAGCAAAAGTCTCCTTGGTGCCCAAGATGATTATGACTGAAGAACCAGCCCAGATGATGATTGCATCAAATTTTCCCAAATTTGTTCTAGTTTTGCAAACAACAGATCTGTGGTTCAATGGGGTGAGGGAGTACATGAATCTAGTGAAATATATTTTTTTGGGTAATATTTTCCTTGATGCATATTAGTATATTAAAGTTTCAAAAGGCGGGCATTTATGTAGGAGATAAATTTCCTTCTTTGCAGGACTAAATTCCTGTAAGAATACCAGAAAGTATGAGAAAGTGCTGTATATCTGACTCCCAGTGCTTCTTACAACAGTTTTTCTCTCCTTTTCCACTCTTGTGTTCTTTAAAAGCAGACAGATATGGATGATACACGAACACTAATTTTTTTCTTTGTGAAGTCTTTTGAAATCATCATTTTTTTCTGTCTGTGGATTTAGTTTCACTTATATATGGTAAGTATGTTCGTTCACCATTTCTAATGACAGTCCTTCAGAACACTTATCTGCACAGCAGTATTTGCATTTAAAATGCAGTTTCAGATACAAAACACAGAAATTCTTAAAAGCATTGCTTAGGTTACACACAAAAATATGTTAAGCATTTTAGAGATATAATAAGATAATGCTCTATTGGGAACAATGATCGAAAGTCTCCTTAGGCATCCAGGCTGGATTATCCACCGGAAATAATAGCAGAATTGAGTTTTCTACTTACTGTAGTAAAGCAACCTTGTCTATAAACTCCTTATTGCTGCAAACCAAAGGTGTGTGTCTGGGGAGGGCAAGCTTTTCCCCTTGATGTTCCAGGACATGGAAATACAATCCTTTTTGAGACACAGATGTTTGCAATAGAAAACTTTCACTCCACTCTCTTCTGTTTTTAATCTGCTTATGACAGGAAACACAGATTCAAAATGAATGTAAAGAACACAGTCACCATAACTGATGATAATACAAAAGAACATGTAGGAAAGACTTCTTTTTCCCAACATATTACAGGGAGAAAAGGTTTACAGATTTCAGAAGATTCTAGGTGTTTTTATTTCTCAGTGGCTACCAGTACAGTGCTTTTCCATGAACTTCACAGGATACAGCTCTCTGCAATGCTGTGATACTACCAACAGTTTCAGCATACAAAAGACAATACAACACTTTTCAAGTTCTCTGCCAGATCTTCAGTGCTTCCAAGTGACTACCCTGCTAAAGCTTCACTGAAAATGGACGTATAAAAATGGCCAAATATTCTTCCATAGCATGTGCAAAATGTAAAATGAAACAGGTAAGAGTGATTGAAATTCTCGAGAGCCTAGAGGTTAGCAGCAAGACTGGCTGAAGAGGGTGAATCAAAGATGTGCTTTTTAAATTATGGCAACCTACACATCTCAAGTAAAGTTTGTTATGTATGACAGTGTGAAGGGTTTGACTTGACTCTCTCCTGTGCTTCTTCGTTGCCTGTTCAAACTTCTTCTCTTACTCTGTTCTTCGGATCACAACCTACCCGGTCTCCCTCCTCCAGTTTACCTAAATCCTCTTTCCTTGCTCTTCCATTCGGGTAGTACCTTGTTAATAACACCCTTCACTTAAAAAACAACAGGGTTCACAATATTTACATGCCGACTTCTGCAAATTCATTTATCATGCTGCGTGTCATACACTCTTCAATCTGTGTCCACTTTATCTTTTAGACTATGAGCTATTTGGAGCAGGGGCTGTCACCTGGTGCATGCTTGAGCAATGCACAGCACAAAGGCATCCTGTTTTAGACAGTATCTGAGCAATGGTGTGGCAAACAATAATTGTAGTTATAATTACCTCTCCTGCAAGCTACATTAAAACACATGATCAAAAACTCAGAAATTGAGAAATGACAGCATCAACTCTGTTATGTGATTTAATTAATTTCCCTCTCTTCTTCTGTGTAAATATTATGATGCTGACTCTAGCTATATCATAGCATACTGGTTTTTTCTGCAAAGGTCTTGTTCCTTTAAGTATTGTTGGTTTTTTTAAAATGGTGTCCAAAGCTTCCTTACCATAGGATTTTCTGTCATAATCCCTTCTATGAATGGAAAATTACTGGTTTCCTTCTACATTTTTCTTTGTTAATTTTATCAGGTACTGTGAATGATTCAAGAGTATTAGTGAAATTGTTTTGACAATGCTGACTTGACTACTTGTTGCTCTATTTCAAGATGGAAGATAAAACACATATAGATTAAGCATTAAACATAAATCTCACATGTTAAATTAACAGACATAGATTCCAATATTTTAGGCTCTTTGAAGGCTTCATGAAAATAAAAGTTTTGTGGGCTCTAGCCCTGCTACAGATATTCCAACCTGGAGAAAAAGAAATTCAGACTTTCTGTTCCAATTCTAGCACTTCCTGCATCTTCACTAATCACTTCATTGAGCATATGCCTAAGTCCTTTTTAAAATCATTTTACAGCTATTGTCTGTAGTATTTTCCTTGATTTTTCAATATCTCTTTTTATGCATAGAAACCCAAAGCGGACTTAGTATTTTCTGACCAGTATCCCAGCACAAAAAAAATTGTTTAATTGACTATTTCAGCTACAGGACTGTACCAGCAAATAGAGCTGCTTGTCCCACACAAACTCTAGATCTTTTGCAGAATCGCCATGTCCCAGGGGACACACACTGATCTGAAAGATACGGTCTAGAACTCCTGTTTCTAAGCCAACAGTCAGTTTGGCAGTACTAATAACAGAGAATTGCACTAGTGATATTTTGACTGGAGTCCTGGTTCGTGTTCAACTGTTAACTGGCATTTTCCTAATTTGGGCTGTGTAGCAAATTCCTCACATCTAAATAGTCTTGAGTAGGTTCTCACTGTGCATTGGGGTAATATGAGTAGGGGGAAAGCATCTAGGAATCATACATGAGAAAGGTCAGAACTGTTTTGGCAGCAGCAGGAGATTTCAGAGGACAATAAATATTAGCAGTGAATCTTTCTCCTTCACTAATTTTGCCATCTCTCAGGATGCAAGCTGTCTCATCTTCTCTGGGATTTTCAAGCTGATCTCTTCTCACCCACCTTGCACATTCACACCACTCTCCTTTTCTGCCTACACCAACAAAATCCCATGCTTATTCTTCTGCCCTTGCTAAATTTCTGTCATAGCAGCGGGCTCTTCCTGTGTTAAAGAGGTATTGTAAATATTTTATTGATTTTTTTGTTGCTGTTGTTCAGCATCAGTTTGGGTTTAACAAAGACTTAAAAGTAATAACTCAGGCTCAGTTCCAGTTAAAGAAAAAAATTCAACTTTAATTCAAGTTTTTACTTCAGTTTCGACTTGATTTTAAAACGCACTTTGTTTTAATACACTCATATTATCTGTGTGATCGTGATGTTTTTAGCATTATTTAAAAGTCTGTCAATATTTGTGTCAAGGGCACATTTCAACATAAATTATTCAGTATTTATTTCCAGATAATTGGCAACAGTACTGAGTACGGCAAAGCATAAATCACCATAGAACTCTACTATAACAAGTACTTTTGAAGACCTCTCAGCTAATCAGCCCTTAGTCATTTAATGTGTGCTTCTCCTGTATGTTTAATTAGAATGCTCTGTGGTACTTAATCAAGGTATTCCAGAAGTCTAAAAAGTATCACATTTTAATGTTCCATTTACTAACTCTAAATTCTAATAGCTTTGAACATGACTACTAATACTTCTTAAGCAGTGTTAACTGTATCTTCACTCTTTAGTCTGAATCCACATAGCTCTTTTCTTCATCATTTTGCCTCAAATCAATGTCCAACTTATTGACTTATAACAGCATTATAATATTTATATTTATTAGATGCTGAAAGCTGTCTCCTTGGCAAACTTACCGGGAAAGAGTTTTATTTTAAATTATTTGCAACTGAAAAATTGTATTAACATTTCCTTATCATATTACCTCAATTTCAGTTGAGCAACTTTTCAAAGATAGGTTTATATTCCATTTGTCTCCAGCATTTCCCTCTTCATGGCATTAGTTTAAGACACCTCTACCTGCTCCAACTAGTCTACAAAAGAGAACACTTCTAGCTGTGGGACAGAGGCTAGGATCTGTCCATCCCTCCCACCATCAGGGTTTTTGCCTGATGCTCCACTCAGATCACATCTTCAGTCTCATATTAGTGAAGTAGCCATAGGCTCTTGTCCAGTAATGTTCTGGTCTTAGGACTGGAAAATCTCAAAAAATATCAAGTGGGCTTTTCCATTTTTCAGCTTTTCCCATGATGTTTCCTACAATTCAAGCAGCCTCACATGATTTTTGGTTAGTTATGTTCTTAAAAAATGGCTGATACATTTTTGCTGAAACACTGAATAAAAATGTCAGATAAAGATGAGCATCACACAAAGAAGTCTTCAGTTCAAATTATAAACAATATCCATAGTGATGATGCAAATGATGAAAAAATTATATGTACAATTTCTGGGTTCAAGTTCTTATGGACTGTGCAAAGTAGATTTTTTACAATTCATATTATAGTAGAGTCTGGAGGAATAAATGTACTCCTATATACTAAGCACTGAACATACATGGTATTCAAGTATACAAATTGTTACTAGCTAATGCATCAAGTGAAAATAAATAAAAAGTTATGTAAATTTACAGTGGGTTTAGCTATTAAAATTACTTCCAGGTTTTAGAATTAGGAACATTCCATAATAATATTTTTAGTGATGGTGTTTGAGTGGGCTACTGGAAATAATCGCTAGTACGACACACAGTGCCACTGCTAACAAACCTACAAGTGCACAGTCCATAAAAACTTGAACCTTCTTCGCTGATCCTTCTTTCCTGGTTTGTTTCCCCAGACCCTGCAGCAGATTCCCACAGACACTGTCCCAGATGTTTCCAGACCTGCAGATGAGCTGCAGTTCACATCACCTGACCACTGGTAAACAAGCGTTTTGTGTCTTCCCATCCGGGGAATTGGAACCGGGTAGAAATTAACTGGCGAAAACCTGGCACCCTTTCCGAAAGAGCTGACGTGAAGGGTTGATGAACAACTTCTTCAGGAGCATGCCAAACCTCGTTAACAACTGCGGTGTTACTCGCTTTGGTTCTGCGAGCTGGTGCATTGGAAGCGGCACGGGCACAAAGACCGGATTTGGGGACGTGTCGTGTCAGGGATGCTGGATAAAGAGAGCTGCTCCTGCCTTGGCTTTTGGGACAGAGCAGGGCGGCTTGAGGGAAGAGAGCACCTTTTCGGGGGTTTCTGTGGGGGTTGACTTTAGCTAGTTTAACGAGTAAGACGGGCAGGCTGCGGATCTCTCCGTGGAAAAGCTGCAGCGGGCACGACCAGGCGAGCTGAGGGGACCAGGGAGCCCTCGGAGGGGACACACTGCTGAGACGGACCGTTTCAAGGGCACCCTGCAGATGAGGCAGGAACCGTGTAAAGCCGGAAGCTATGCCGGAGCCTGGCACCACGGGCACACCCGGTTCTGACGGACCCGTCCCCGCCACCACGGGCTCTGCCGCGCTGTGCCGCGCTGTGCCGTGCTCTGCCGTGCTGTGCCGTGCCAGCACCGC
>VZRE01015477.1:48321-77657 GCA_013396775.1 Cephalopterus ornatus
ACCGCCCCTTCCCGCTGACCGCGCCCTCGGCCGCCGCTCCGCGACCGCGCCTGCGCCCTCCGCGCTGCGGGACACGCGCTGATCCCGCCGTGCTCCTGCCCCGCTTCCCTTCCCCCCGCCCCTTCCTCCCCGCCTTTGCCATGGCGACACCGAGTGGCCTGATCCGGGCCCTGCACCGCGGGACCCTCGGCCAGGTAACCGGCCTGGGGCACGTCCCCCGTCCCTTCCCGGTCTCCCCGGTGGGGGATGAGCCCCGCGCTCCAGGCGCGGCCGGCCCAGCCGACATCCCGCCCCCGCGCTGCGAGCGGCTCCGCGCATGCGCGGGGCGGGGCCGGGCCGCGCCATGCCGGCCGCGTTCCTTCCGTCGTTCGCCTCTTCCAGCTGCTCTCCCTCGGCTCTCTCACACACCGCGGCTTTTACTCCTCGGGGCGCTCGGGGTGCGGGAGACAGGGAGGGCTGAGCCGGCAAGTACCGGTGTCCTGGTGGTCGTTCAAGGGCTGAGGTACCGCTGGGCGTAGTGCGAAATTTCAGCGTTGGTCTTTGCTGCTTCTCTGGAGTATCACCTTCCGATTTTAAATGCACCTGCAGGCTAGGAACTCTTGTCTTCTCCAGCGGGAGGAAAACCAAAACCGCATAAGTGTCTTGGATGGATGTGTGTCAGCCCCCCGCCTTGGTACTTAGACAGCTTCAGTATGTTGTAGTAGTGGTTACACTTCCTTAACACATTTGGAATTTTCATGGTAACCATCAGGAGCCTTCACTTCCTCCCTCCCTCCCATTCTATTACAAAATTGAAATAAAGGAGCAACTGATTGCATTGATTGTATTTGCAAAGATAACTCTCGGTAATCAACCAAGTTGGGTATATACTCAGTGACCATGTGTTGGTACGCAGCCTCTTTCATGAATTTTTATGTGTATGAATGGTTTGCCTTACAAATCAAAATTTTTTATGTAGCTTACAGCCTTGTTTTTAAAATGGGTGAAAGAATGATTAATTAAAACATTTTGATAACAATAATGTTGCATAATTTTAATGAATGTTTGTTTCCCTTAGCTGGACAATTGGCTTTTTAATTAAAATCTTGCTCATGTTCTTATATCATCTAAATCCTGAATCGTATGCTATGTTTCTGTAATGGAACATTTTGTCTGGAATGGTTGTCAGGGTAGGTGTGTCTCATGTTGCTTGTGAGAAGAAATAGAGTAAGTAGAAGATCAAAGGCATCATTCAGTTTTTTGGTGTTATCCACACTGTCTGTGACCTCGCAGCAACTGGATTTTGTTACCCTCAGCCACTGAGTTGGTATTCTGAGCACATCAATACACACTGGTACACAAGAAGTTGGTGTATATAATGGTGAACCTGGATAAACTACAACTTGCAGGACTATTTCTGAATTAGGATTTTTAAAATTAAGGTTAAAAAATCAAGGCATATTTCAGTTACTTATTAAAACAGATAATAAACACCATGCAGATGATCTTGATTTGCCATTTCTATTGAGGCAGAGGGAGAACCTGTTATCCCATATGAAACTTCCATAACTGATATTTTACGTAGGAAGTGCCTGCTTCCCACTAGTTCTTAGTGTGAGGCAGAGGTAGTGTTTCTGCTTCTATTTTTTGTTTCAGAATTTGTTTATGTGTAAGACTATGTTGAAGTTTAACCATATAGAAGTTATAAAGAATCTTGACAAGGCATACTCAATAAGCTTGTTGGGTGTTTCCATTTCTGGAGGTGCTTTGATTTCATTTCACTGACATGTATCTAAATCTTCCTGGGTTTCTAACACTTACCATTTGAATAGTTCTTGCAAAGATATCTCAAACCACTCATTATTTTTAGAACTCAAAGTTCCTTGAAAAATACTGAAAAGGACTTTTATATGCTTATCTTTCCAGATGCTCATGGTGGCTCTTTCTGATCCATTCAGTATCCTAGCAGATGCCCTCCTCTGTTTTCATCCCTCTAGTGAAGGATTCTGGTTTATCTTGCATAACAGAGAACTCTGCTCAGAGTAAATATGGCTCTGTTATATCTTAATATTCACTCTGACGTGCACTGCTTTGCCACCTCTGAGTTACCTGTCAGGTCAAGGTGTAGGTTCCATTGCTGTTCCATGATGTCCTTTAGATATGATAAGTCAGAGAATGTGCTTCCTTCCTGTTGTTCTTTGAATGTTCCTATTTAAAAACCAAGAAGCCTCAAATTAGTCTTGGTTATGTAGCTTCATATCACCCATCCTCAAGTAACAGTAGTAATTTAAGTTGGTCCTCCAATTTTAAATTTGCAAGTCCAATATGTTGTGGGATTCTGTCACTTTTCTCTCTCACTTCAAGTGCCCTCTTATGTCTATATGGAAAGAACTGCACTGGAATTGAAGTGGTACTTCAGTGCATCTTCGAAAGAATTGAATGAAAAAAGACTGGCCTCCTTATTTATGCTGTTCCTGTTTCCAGACTGGACTCCAGAGTAGTTCAACTGTTATGGCAGACAGCTTGGAACAGATCATGTATTTGCTGCTTGCTAATGATGAATATTCACATTTCAAGCTGGAAAAGTGTCTGTCTTCAAGCTCGCACAGTAGGCAAGTACTGGCCAAGTACTGGCACCGTGGTAGTTTTGGTGTTTAAACGTTTGATAATGCAGTCACAGTTGCTAGGAGTTATCATTTATGTGATTTCAGCTTTGTATTACTGTAGTGCACCGTTCATTATTGTGCTGGATTTATCATGCTGTGGAAAAGTTGCTCTATACTTTTTGTTGTACATATTTCTAGAACACAGCTAGAATTTGTAGACATAATACATGTGCTTAAGAAGAAAGTAACATTTTGTTGGAGAGATTAATTACGTTTGGAGTATCTTGACTTTTAAGAGCTTATTTTCAAATTCCCTGATTTACTGTTCCTCAGTGGTCTCTAAGCCAGAGTTATAGAAAGTAATTTCATCAAGTCTGTTTCTTTGATAAGACAGTCTTAAAAATGGCAAATAACAGGTACTCCAGGGAATTACTGATAAAATTATGAGAAATCCAACGAAGGCATAACCTGTCAGTAGGAAAATTTACTCTACGGTGAGTCAGTCAGTTGTTGTTGTATGTCCTGACAGAACAAGGATTTAGTCCTGTCAGCAAGCGTGAAGTGGAAGAATGGCAAGGTCTTGCTTTTGGTCATAGAGTCTCATGCATCACTAGATGGCTTTCCAGACTCCCAGCTGGAGGCCTACTTTTAGATGTTATTTGCCTTCAAGAATTCAGGAGTCTTTGGCATAATTTTTCTTTTTCAGTATCAAAGTAGTTATCACTATTACAGTTACTGCAAGAATACTGTAGTACCTGTATTGCCTTTCTTCCTGAGAGTATCTTTTAAAGAAAACAAGAATTCTCATTTTGCTAGCTTTTCTCCTAACCTGGTCTTTCCTCTTTGATAGGTAAGCCTTCCCTGACCTTCACACATGATCTGTTGCGGTGGCTGTATTGGTATTGCTAGGCTGTACATTTTTATGTTCTACAACCTTCATCTATTTTCGTCAGCTTTCAGAGGAGTGATGCATCAGAAAGTGGATTCTCTTTTAGTTTCAAGTGGTACAGAATTGCTTCTTCCAGCCACAAGGGTTGGTATTTTTTAGCACTAAATCCTTTCCTCTTTGGTGCTAGAATTTGTTTTGGTTTTTTTCTGGCACTGGAAGTTGGATTTGCCCTGATGAAATTCATCACACTGACTCTAGCAGGCACTGTTTGCATCATACAAAGAGAAAAATTGGTTTGAGTCCCACAGTTCCGAGAATGTTTTTTCTGCCTTTTGGTGAGTATTGCATAGAAAACATCTCTGGTGAACATATAGTCAGGTACCACTGCAAGTACACAACCTTGAAATCCAAGCAATCTTAGCCAACATGTTGGTAATCTGAGCAGTTCATTTAGGAATGTACCTGTTTCTTTGCCTGAGTTAATATCTTTTAAAAAATATCAGTGTGGATCCCTGTATGTAGTTTCTCTAGCTTGCTTTATAACTCGTGACCAAGGGTGGTGCTAAAATCAAGAGGCCTTTAGGGCATCTTGCCTTACTGTGGCAGCCTAATGGGTCTCAAGGCCAAAGTTGGACTAATGTGGTGTGCTTTGCTCCTAACAAATCCACAGTTGCTGTTGTTTTCTTTTAGTTATCTTCTACGGAGTTGCAAAAGATAGGTTTTATTCACTGAGTATTAATGCTAAGCAGACTACCTCCCAGACTGCTACTCTTTTCCTGTATTTTTGAAGACAGGAGTGACATTTTTCCTTTTTTGGTCTTCTGATACTTTGCTTGGTCTCTGTGAACTGCAGTGATTCTGGCCAGTATTGTCAGTACTTTGAGATCTTCAGATTGTTTGGGTCTGATGAAATTTGATTTACTTTTTTTGAAGAAGTATTGTTCTGTCAGTATTCAGGCCACCTGATCACTCCATTGTTACTGTGCTAGTCATGTTAATGACTAGTCATGTTTCATTTTTTTTGACAAAGATGGCTGTGAAAAAGGCAGATAAAAATTGACGGGTTGTTTTGGAGAAGACCATTAAAACGCTTTTTCCCAGATTGCAAATTAAATCTTCAAAATTTTTAGCTGTAGTTACCATATGGGCTCCAGAGAACAGAAGTGACTGAAATTACCAGACTCTAATCCTTAAGGATTTCAAAGGTTGTAGTTAAAACTATAGTGGGAGAGAGGGCTCAGTTTTTAGTATCATTCAGGTGTGTTATGAATGAAATGCAAACGATTTAAAAGTATCCATGTTCCCATCTTGAATTTGTTGCTGTCACATAGGGGTCACTTTGTTAACCATTAATGAAATGAGTCCCCAGGTGCATGTAACAAGCTGCTCACATACACAGGTTACGGCAGCAGGTCAGCTTCAGAATGTCTGTCCAGACAGTTGTGTACTGAAATTGATGGATGAACAGGCAGATTTTTAAGTGCTTGCCCTGAATTTATGATTGTGACAGTCCCCTGTGTTGCATCTCTTTCTTCCAGAGAGTATGAAGGTTGGAAGTAGCAAAGTGCTTTTGGCTGAGTTAAAAAAGCTGGAAATGCAAATACCTGTTAGACAGCAAATAACCGTGATGTTTCCTGGTGTCCAGTATGGGATGGTTCAGCATATTGGAATCTACAGGACCTTTAGGAAAGATCAAAGTGATTTGAGAAATGCTTTCCAAGTACAGATGTCCTCTATCTGCATTCATATGTAGAAATTGTTGCCTTTTTTTTTTTAGTTTCCTATTCTTCTGAATTTTAACATTTCTAGCTATTGTTATTGAGCCTAGATACTAAAAGTTATTTAGTTATACGGGTTCTTCTGAAATCAACATGCTCTAGTCTTTGGATTAATCCTCTAGTGTCTCCTATTCAGGTTGGAATGGAAGTCTTTCCTAATCAGTCATTTGCTTTTACTCTAATCACTAAATAATTTATGTTTGATCCTCTAGGGAAACCAACTTATCTTTCAGATAAAGCAATGGAAAAGTTCTTTATGCCAGAATAAAATCATTAGCTTTTGTATCATTTTCAGAGCTGAAGGCCAGTTAGTATACAGAGAGAATATATATTTCTTGGGTTTTCACTGGGTTTGAGAGAGCTCAGATTTCCACACAGATTTATTAAACCTTCCAGTTGTGGAGAGACTTCTCGTAATCTGCCTTGCTTAATGCCTTGTCTGTGGTGGATTTTGACCACTGTTGTAGCTGCACAGGAGAGAGCCCCCATTGTAGACAGAAATGAAGGATCTTTGAGGCGTGAACGGGTCCTATTCATTTTCATAATGGAGTTCTAACAATAAAGTCTGGCAAACACAGATTGTTTTAGCAGGAAACAGCCCTTTATTCTGGCATCTTGGCAGGGCTTGGGTAGAGTCCCACCATTATTTCCCCCTTTGGCCCTTGCTTTCAGTGTCTTGACTGAGCCTGTTTTTTCTCTTTGGAGACTCCTGTTTTTATTAACTTGTTTTTGCACAGTGAGTTTAATGAAAGATGCTACTCTGCCTATGCTGGATGTTGAAGTTTTGTGTAAATTTCTCCAGTGATTATACTGGACAAAAATATAGTACAGTTTGTAGCAGATCGCCTCTGTCTCTAGACCGCAGACTGGGGGTCTTGTTTTAATGCTGTTTCATTGGCAGATAGAATTTCCATTTACTAATACAGCAAGTGCCGTTCTAGACATTCAACAATTACTTTTTCCATGACACAAGTTGTGGTTTATGCCGCGACTCGGGTTAGATGAACAAACATTTTGTGGAGTTGACTCAAATTACAGATCAGAAGTTGAAGTGAAGAAAACCCCCAAACATTAAGTCAGTTAAGTCACCTTAGATCATATATTTTTGGAGCTCTGCAGAGTTTGTGAGCAGTGAACAGAAATTGTTTTCCTTTTTGTTATTTGAGCCCTTGACTGTAATAATATCATTCTTGGAGTCCCGAACTCAGACAAATCCTGTAGTAGCAGATTTTATAATTTTCTGCTGTATCAGGCAAATCTATATATCCCCTGGACAGGATTAAATATTTTTTTTCCCCCAGAGATGTCCGCCTTGAGAGTGCACTAAAGTTCTTGCTGCCTGGGAAAGGAAAAAGATAGATATTTGTATATATGTGTACTCACACAAATATACAATGAAGTATGTAATACTTACTTTTTCATTTCCCTCCTTCTTGTGCTGAAATGTGATGATTGCTACCAGAAATGAAATACCTGCTTTTTCTTTTAGCTTCGAGCATTTTGAATTATGCTAGGGCTGCATCCACTTCTTGGAGCTGGGCAAAGTAATGGAGAGGTGAAGTGGATCTCATTGCTTCAGTGATGTCTGCGGGATATCTGAGTGAAAAATTAGTGTTGTGTGAAGGGTTTCTTCAGTTTTCGTTATGTTGCACATAGCCCATGTTATGGACTACTGCCGGGATGTTATCTTCATAACCAGGCAAATAAAACACTGCTATGCTTCCTTTGTATTTAGATGCCACTTTCATAACTGTTCAGACTAGGAACTTCTTTTTGTTTACGCTACGTTACTTATAGATAAGAGGTTTGGAGCTTTACAGTACAGATTAGAAGGTGAATAAATGCTTCTGACTGATATTTCAAAGTGTGGTAAGCCCATCTAATTCACCTGTGTAGGTGATTGTCAATATTTACATTCCTGTGCAGAACAATCCCAGAGATGGATAGTGCTAAGTTTCCATTTTTGAAGCTCAAAGCTCATGTAAAACTCTTCCAAGCCCCTGAAGTATTCAGAAGCTGAAATGAGATGAAATTGTATACATTCTCCTATTCTGACAGATGGAGGATGTGTGATTCTGAATCCCATCACTGTTGTTTCTGATCACATACGCTCAGTGACAATCAAATATTATATATTGGTCTTCATAGTGTCATACTCACGATCTGGATGCTGAACTGTTAATCTCATTAGAAGGCTTTTGGCCAGCATTCAAAAAAAAAATGAATTGCAAGCATCTTCACAACTTTCTGGTCTCACCATCATCTTTTTCCTTTTGCCAGGTGCATAGGTTCTGACTTTGAAATCTGCCATGATACCTGTGCCTTGGGAAAGATACAGCAGTGTTTCCATGTTAATAAAAGACTCCAGGCTTCCTGATGATCTCACTGAAGATTCACGTGGCAGCTATTTTTGTCATTTGCTTTCACACTTATGGGTGCTCAAATATCCCTGTCCTTTGGCAATGAGATTGCTAAATGGCCTGTTTTGAGTTTGCCCAACAGTCAGGAACAGTTCTTTTCAGGGATTCTGCCTTGATCCTAGGCCTCATGGGCATTCACTTCTCTGCTTACCACCATTGCTTTTTACACGAAAAGCAGCAAAGAAGTACGGGGAGGTACAAACTTTTGATGACAGAACCATGTTATGCTGTCCTTCCTAAATACAATCTTCTTATAGCCACATCAAAGTTTCTTTCAAAGGTGGTCTTTGACTTCCACTTGAATTGGGTTATCCATTTGCAAATATTTTTCTTGAAATCACATACTTGCCAAGATGCGGAAAGACTTAATAGGCATCCATAGGGTGCTTTCCGTTTGCATGGAAGAACAAAACAGTTTCAAACATTTCAAAGCCTCTTTGTTGCTTATGTAAAGGGAATGAGGGGTCCAGCCCTCTGAATTCCTGATCAAATCTCATCTTGCATCTCTGCTGGCAACAAATTAGCCCATGTAGTTTCTGTGACCAAGAACAAGTTCACGTTCTGCTCTTCATGCACTTCCACTGGCATGTTTTGTTGTTTTGTTGTGGGGTTTTTTTTAAGATATCTACAGTTTAGATCTTTGCAGAGTTGAAGCAATGTCTGCACTCTGCATGTTCATCAACCACTAAGCCAGGTCACAACAGCCAAAGTGCTGTCACTCCCTTCAAAGGGACATTTTTACAGTTGGTCATGCAACGTTGATTTTAAGTCTCTA
Source organism: Cephalopterus ornatus (assembly GCA_013396775.1). Lineage (NCBI taxonomy): Eukaryota > Metazoa > Chordata > Aves > Passeriformes > Cotingidae > Cephalopterus > Cephalopterus ornatus. Next base: position 56,769 of record VZRE01015477.1, read on the forward strand.
GTATTCAGAATACCTGCCAGTACTCCAAAAAATGGAGTATTACACATCTGTAGGATACTCACAGTAAAAACACTTGGCTTCTTTTATACTGGTATACTCCAAGAATACATCCAAGTTGAGATTTGTTAGTTTGCCTGGCATCCTGTGGGCCAGTTTGAATAGTACTGGTAAGCTAGCAAGGAACATCTCATCTTTTTAACAAAGCAGTGAGCATCACACACGAACTGGGGAACTTTTCATGTGATGTTTCTGGGCTCAAGGTGTGTAATAAGCGAGTCACAGTTTGCTGTGACTTGGGTGACGTGTGCTGTCGCCATTCTAGTCTCACTTGGCTACATCCTCTTGACCTGAGCACAGATAAACACTTGTGTCTCTGTCCTCCTCGTCCATTGTTCATCTGTTTGTCCTTTCTGTGGAAACAACCCTGAGCTGATGGTTTCAGGACCAGCCTGCACTGATAACACCAGTTTAAATGTAGTCTGTATTGTCTATCCTCAAAAAAAGTTTTTAGAATTCTGTAGAAGTCCCTGATACAAGTATGATTATTATGTCTAAAGTACTTAAAAGCATAGACAAGGAGGACCAGCTGTAGCATTTTCTTTGTGCATGTGTGCACCATTAGGGAATTTACTGAGATTTCTACATCCCAAGGCCTCTCAACATCCGTCAGGTGGTTTTAAAACTTTGCTATTCACCTGAGATGAATTTCATGCAGTAACCACAAGGTGAAAGTTTTTGAACAGCTGTGTTAATTTTGGCCCCATGTGAAATGAAGCCAACTTTTCCGTGCTACAGGAAATTGCCAAATAAAATAATGGAAAGGAAATGAACTACTCTTTGAGTTTCTAGGACAGTATTCTGAAGAAATATAGTAATTCCAAACAAAAAATATTTTTTAAAAAACATCCCTTTAGATGTAAGTCAATATTCTTTGTTTATATCCCATAGGGCAATCTTAGTAGCAAGCAGACTCCTCACTTGAAGAAAATATATTAAAAAATATAATAAACTCTCTTTCAGCTAGAGGTCAGAGAAGGAGCAAGAGCAATCAGATGTTTTTAAGAGATTTGGATACTACTGTGATCAAAAACATAAAACTTCTCTAATTTCTCTGGAAGCAGTTATGGGGCATTCTTTAGCTTTTTGTTTTGTTTTGCTTAAAGGTTGTGAAGGTTTTGGTACTAAGAATGGTTTAATATGTTAAAACGCATCAACCTTTCATATATCAAATAATCTAAATTTATGATTTAGAAATATGTTACACTTTTCATTACATTTTCACAGTAACACGTGTATCTTGTGTCCTAATTCTTCACTTGTTGCTATCAGATTTATTCTGTTGAAGCAGTGTATGTTTTTAAATGTGGATAAGTACCGGTTTACAAGTGTTAAATGTTAACTTGCATTTCACATCTTTTAACAATGTGAAATGGTTTTGCAAAACATATCAATGTTCAGCTGCTATCTGTGAAAAGGCCTCAATTTTTAAATTTTGTTGAATGCAGGTAGAAGGACTTGAATCTTGAAATACTGTGAGATATAGCCTATCTAAATAGAATTCTGATTTGTTTTTCATCCTCTTTGGTTGTCTCACTTCGATCTTAATCATGCCTATATAAGATTATAGGCTCAGAGGACTGAAACAGACACAGCTGGAGGTGATCTGGTGCTTCCCATGGCCAAAATAAAAATTAACTGCCCCTACATCTTTATCAACACATCACATATATATATCTTTATATATAAATAAAGAACCTCTCTAAGCCACCTTCTGAAATGCTTTTTTTTTTCCTTACTGTTGCAAACTTTTCTTTACATCTGATCTGAATCCTTCTTACTGCAACTTAAGCTCATTGTTTCTTACCCTATTAACCATGGTCCCAAAAGTCATCTGTATTTAAGGCATGTTTAGGACCTTTTACTTTCACAGTCTTCCTTCCACTGGACTAAAAAAGCTTCAGGCTTTCCTCTGTAGTCTTATTTCTTAAGACACTCACTGGACTTGATTGAATTTCTATGGCTTCTTTCTACCACTGTTTTGAAATACAGGACCTAAAACTGTCCAAATTCTACAGCTTGAGGCCATCCTCATCCTGAGTAAGATGAGCAAACTGTATTTTGTCTTCTGGATTTTAGTCCTGTTCAGAAATTCCTGTGCAATTTTTGGTGTAATTTATAAATGTTGTGGCTTTGCAGCAGCATGATACTGATTCATACTCACCTTCTAAAATATTACAAACCCCAGATCCTGTTCTGCAGTTGTTGCCTGGACAGCTGTTCTTCTTGTGTTTGTATGGTTGAGTCCTCATAGATCCATGTATTTTTACCTGGTAAATAGCATGCTGTTTTTTCAGACCATTTCTTTGCTTTGTCAGGATCATTTTGAGCCCTTATCATCCTTCCGACTTTGTTTTATCTATAGATTTAACAAATACTCTATTTCATCATCCAGATTACTATTAGAGATACTAAAATACCAAATAATACTGGACTGAGGACAAAACCCTGCAAAACTGTATTTGCTGTATCTTTTGACAACCACTGTAAGCCATCAATAAGTGCTCTTTTCGTGTTTTTTTTTCTGTCCAGTTCCACCTCCAGCATATTATATTATATTCTAGGTGCCATTTCTCGAGCTTGTTGGAAACTGAGATAATATTGGAACTCAATGATAATCAGGATATAACCTTTAGTTCTGGCTTCTCCATTCTAGCATCTCTTGTGGTGCAGAGTGTTATCAGAGTGATCTGACATCACTAGTTCTTGAGAAATACTGCTGTTTGCCGCTATTTCTGAAGTTTATTCAAAGTTCATTTTTTGTTCCTGTATTTTTTCCATGAATTGAAGTTGAGCTGACTGATACAGAGTAACTCCACTTCGGCAAGGTCACGGAGTGGAGCACGAGATTATCTGTGTGCTTCTGGACCCAGTGCTTCCATGCAAGTGTTCTTTGTGCCACCCCGTGGAGCTGCGGCTGGATCAGGAGGAAGGCAGCAGAAGGCTGGGCGCTTTGGAGAACTGTTTCCAGGAGGCACCTGTGCCTGAAAACCTTGGTTGTTGCTGGTTCAGCTACATTGTTCAATAAGCAGTAAACTAGTTTTTATATGGATTTGTGTCTTAGGATTGTTCTCTACAGTGTAACAAGGCTATCACTCTGCTCCCCCACCTTTTCCCTTATGCTGCCTCTTCCAAGCAATACCTTCAGTACCGTATCTGTCAGGTTTTCAGCTGTGAGCGTTGAGTGCATCATCTAATGGATTTGGAAGCAGCATGTACTGATCTTCATGCCTTGCCTGTCTGGCCAGAATGTTCCTGCTGATAGTTCACCATGCTTAACTCCCTCTGAAGCCTCCTGTCAGCAAGGCACTAATTTGGTTTGTCTCTTAGCACCTTCCTTGTGTGGTAGTTGTAAAAACATATTGTTATTAATTCCCTTAGCCTTTCACTGGGTCTGGGTGAAATGGACTGATAAGGCCTGCAGGTAATGTCTGTGGTTAGGTAGTTTGATTGGAGAAGATTTATTGCCTCAGCTTAAAAAGGAGAAGTAAATGGTTTGAGAATAGTTAATGCAGGGTTATGGCTGCATCAGGCAGCATCTGAGACCATTAATTGCAGTTCTTTGTACACCTTTGAAAACCAGGAGGTGCAGAAGTAGTGCCTGTGTCAGCGTGCATTGGACCTGCTCTGCAGCTGAGGAATGGCTCAGCTTTGAATGGGAGCTGTGTCGTGCTGGCCTTCAAGCTAATGTGGAGAACTGTAAAGAAGCACAGCACAAAAAGTAAAACCATCAGGCTGTGTCCTTGCTAAGGAAGAGATTGTGGTTTAGAGTAGGAGTAAGATTGGTGACTGCCATTGGCTGCAGGCAGACCCAGTGCTTGGTTCTTTCACCAGCTGTGCACAAACCCTTCCTGCTCTGTCAAATGTTATCACCAGTTCTTGTCCCAGGGCCTCTTCAGAGTACTCGAGCCAGCCCTTCTGAGCCAGCATATTGCTGGCTGCTTCCAAGTCCCCTAGCCAGGGCTTGTATAACCTCTTTCACTTGACATGGGAGGGAAGGGTCCACAGTTGTCCCCGGTCCAGAGGTATCTTCTGGTGCATGACAGCACAAACTTTGGCACCTGCTGTAGATAATGTGTCTGTCAGTGCAGCTGTCATTAGCACGATGAGTGGCACACGGAGCTCATAAAGAGAGAATACATTTGCGGGATGCAGCGAACCACATTAAAGGATCCGTTTGCTTAGTCATCTTTAACAGGGCAGCATGAGAGGGCAGCCTAACCCAAACACAGTTATACTGAATTCTTTTGCTAGCCCTAGAGGGCAGAGTTAAATTTATGGGGTGGGGTTAGTATGTGCTGTAAATGTTCCTCCTTTAAATGTGTTTCTCATTTTAAATATAAATATTAAAATCTTACTGAAGCTCAAATATGAGTGCATCTGACATTCAAGAAAGGGGTACTAGGCAGTGCTGTTTAAATCTCAATTTTGTTCCGTTTCTGGCAATGAGTTAATCTTTTCTCAGGAGCTATTTATCTGAATACCTGTAAATATGTTTCTTTCTAATTAAATGTTAGATCTTTAATCCCTCATTTTAAGAATTAGGTATGTTGAAATAGCATTTGTACCAGGTGAATTTGACGTATTGAATTATCAGATCATGATAAACATGTTTAAAATTTTCTTAAGCATATTTGCAGAGAAGTCATTTCTTTAAAAACAGTAATTGAAGCAAGTCTGTAGTACATAGACTTCTCTAAAGTTTCCCTTTTCCTTAATTTTATTTTCTTTTTCTAATAACATCAACACCTAAATTGTCCCAATTAGGCTTTAAAATTTATACTTTGGCTAGTAAAATCTGACTTGTCTGGCTTCCCTTCATTTTGCTGCTCAATAACTGTCTGAAGACAGGTTTTGCTAAGCCAGTATTAACAGTTGAGCATATTATTTTAACAAAGAGACCTTTGAAGTTGCAAAGTATTGATGAGGGAAATAAAAAAATTGTAGACAGATGCAAAGATGCAGTAGTTGGTGACTTTTGTCAGCCAGAGAATTTCTTTTGTCTCTGAGTTTGGAGCAAGTTTCTGGTTGTGTTGTTTTGTTTTATTTTTCTCTCCTTTTTGATCCCTGTTGGGAGGATCTTTATGGTTGAAATTTCAAATTTTCCAAATTATGTTTTTTACTCATGTCTGTGTTTGCTTAATACTGCTCTTTCTTCCCTTTGACTTTGACATTTTCTTTTCCTCTGGCATATTCGAACTTGCTTCAGTTTGGGACAGCTAGGGCAAAACGAATCGCCACGAATAAAATTATAACGAGAAGAGCAAAGTCTGTGAATGACCCTTTGCTGCTTCCTGCGTTGTTCCAGTCTCATTAATCAGCGCTGGTGCTGTGGAGGCTTGTGGTGTGTTATGTCACCAGCACAGCAGCTTCTCCGTCCCTTTCCCCCACCCCCTGTGTGCCTACACAGTGGGGAAAACTAGAGAGGGAAGCCATCAATCTTTCCTGTCATAGATGTCAGCGGTGATTCTCCTGTCGACTTCCTGCTCTCTCTGTCATACCCACCACCTGTGTTTAGAATTAGCTCTGATGCTGCAGAAATCACTTGGCTCTTCACCTGTTCTGCCCCCACTAAATAGCTGTTAAAATAAAGCAGAGCAGCTAAATGCTATAGCATGTGAATGTTAACCACCACTGTGGGTTGTGGGGTGATTTCTGTTGCAGCTGCCATTGCAATACTGTCATAATTTTCTGCAGCAGTGTGGGGTTTGGGTCTGAAATCTCTTGCTTGTGTTTCAGCCCAAAGGTGAGCTTGTGAGCAAGAATTCTTTTTTAATTTAGAGATGAAAATATTTATTACATATATTGCAGATAGAGGCATAAGCCTGTCTCCCATCAGTTATCTTGGGATAGCTTGGGATAGAATCATGAATGAAGTCCAAAGAAATTAGTTACTTTGAAGCTTTGTCCTTACCTCCAGTCACTCAAAAGATATAATTAACAAAAGACTCTTTGGGATTTGATTTTTATATATCTATATTCAATGAGTGCAACTGTTGAAAATGTGTCTGTCTCCCCCATCACTGGGTATATTGAGAAGCTGAATGCACTGCCTCTGTACCTCGAGGGCAGGATTAATGTGGTCATTTTGGTTTGTTGTGTTAAATAATAGGTCTTAACTGGACTGTAACCAGCCAAATTTTTATGTATACTTTTATGTAATTGTATAACTTTCCTATACCCAATTAAAAGGAGAAGGCAGTCCTGAGAATTGTCTATTGGCAGCTTTCTCCTACTTCCTTGAATGGGTGCTAGGTTTTTCTGTTTTTAAAACCCAGAAAGAGATGAAAGCTCAGGCATATAGTTTCCTTATAATTGTAGCTTGTCTGCTGTCATTTCAAGTGTGTGGCAATATTTACGTGGAGTTATAAAGAAGAGAGGTTCTGAAAACTTGAGTTTTGTGAATGCTTTCACTTGATTTTATTTGTGTAACTCTTTGTGAAGTAGAGGAACTGTATAATCGCTGATTTTACTACATACTTGAGAAGCAGTTTTCTGCTGACTGTGCCAGGCAAATACATGTGTTCAACAGGTAAATACTTGTGTTCAACAGTCACAGAATTTATAATGCTAAACATGAAATGTATAATCCAGATACCGAGAATTGGCTGTGGTGTGGGATGTTTTCATCTGTGTTGATCTTTTCTTATTTCTAACAACTTTGGTGTGTCTTCCAGTTCTGGCACATTTATATTATGAAAGGGAACGTGAGTGTGCTTTTGACTGCTGAATTGAAGCCTTGACAACTGTAGCTCTCTTTACTACCAGTGTGGCATACATACTGAGAAAAGTTCTGCTTTGGTCCAAGAGGGAAGCATCGGATTTTGGAAGCTATCATCTTTACTAGTATACTTTTTTGTATTGAAGATGGGTATGGCCATGCTGCAGGATTTCAGGACCAGACTTTAGCCATCCTACTCTGAGGCAAGAACGTAATGATTATTCCTAATTGTTTGAGAGCATTTGGATATTGATAGTTTTTCAGTGTAAGGAGCAGCAGTTGTTTATCTCACTACGAAAGGGAGGTTAGGCAAGAGAACACCTGAATCTTAATGGATTTTAGATCAAGCTTTGTTTGATAATGCGGCTGAGAAATGCACTTGGTGTTTGGAATTGCCGTGCAAAAGTCTGATTGAGAGATAAAAAATAGTAGATGTTAAATCATCTGTCAGTTACTACACTCTTAATAGGAATGAAGATTAACATGCAGCACTGCTGGTGTAGGTGCACACACCACACAGAGTTAAATATACGAACAGCAGGCTCACACTGTGCTTACTACAGATGTCTGAATGAGTGAGTGCCTGTGGGCTGGAGCTGCATGTCTTGTGGCTTTCACTCTGCTCCATTGGGAAGTCTTCACTCCTTTTATTTTCATCCTTTTCCAATTCCAGTACTTTCAAGCACACAGCTCCCATCCCCTGACCTAACAGCTTCATTGAAGTGCATTCCAGCCCCATGATTTCATGGTACAAGGCAGAACTCCCCTGCCACGCTGCTATGCTGCCCGCTGCTTCTCACAGAGTGAACAAACAGGGAACATAAACTCTCTCCAAAGGAGCAATGTTCTCTGTATATTTTTAGTGCAAGAAATCCAAGATTCATTTGAGGGTGTTTTGTGTAGGCTTTTTTTAATATAGACTTCTGCTAACACAATGGAATATTTCATGCCACCCTATTTGCTGTAACTTGTCGTGCTTTATCTTGTTAAATGGAATCAAAGGAGTTAAAGATGAAAGAGTTCTAGTCAACTGGTCTCTCAGCCGGGAGCCAGTGTGGGTTCTTTGTAATGTATTTGTTAGTGCTTTACTCAGGTTCAGTGTAGCTCAGTTTTCATTATTGGATTTACTTCTTTCTGCAAAATCCATACTTTAGGTTTAAGTAATTGCTGAGCTTAGACTCAGTATAATACTGCTACTGTTTGTTTCTCATGTTTAACTTGCTATTTATTGACCTTATACTGAACAAACCTTTTATGAGTACTTGTTTACCATTTGAACATACAAAGCACCCTTAAAGATGTCATGCTTGCCTTCACAGGTATTCTCTTTACTGGATAGACAGAGAACTTTGTTCTCTCTTTATATGAAACTATGTCCATTTTACATTTTACTTCGGTGTTTTCTTTTCAACATAGAGTGTATCACCAGATGCTAACTTACCTAGTATTACAACAAATCTACTTTTCATTAGCTCCTTAAGAGCCTTTGGATATTTGGAGTTAGTGCAGTATTTGAATGTACAGGTTATGTTGAGACACTGATGTCTTGCATTTTCTTGGTGGAAGATGTTCTCAAACTGCTCATTTAAATGTCACTGTTGCATTTTTGTGAATTGGTTGTTTTATACTTGAATTCGGAGCCATCCAATATGGTCATAGTGACATAATCTACAAACTGGGCAGTGATGTGGGAATGGGAAAAGGCAAATAAAGGCACATAATGTGTTATTGGAAGCATAGGAAGCAGGGCCTGCAGCTGCTGTGTGACTTGGGGACTGACAAGATTTCTAGACAGAACTGTTCTCCACAGGCTCCGGGTGTTCAGCTCTTTTTGGGTCACGGTATTGACACGTGAGCTGATCTCTGCTGACTGCACATAAATTCCTGCTTTCTGGTGTAACAGACAGTTACCCCAAGGGATAGAGCTGCCTCTGCGCTGAAGTAGCACTAGCTTCAGGGTCCCAGGGAAAAGAAGGAATAACATCTGGAGACATTTCAGGTGATGCTGTCTTTGACTAGACTGCAGGTGAAAGGTGTGCAGGTTTCTGCACCATGCTTTAACTTGGTCATCCTAGCATACTTTACCTGATGCATGTCCACAGTGGATTTCTAGCACATTATGAAGTTTCTTAGCTTTTCTAACTGTGCAGGTAGGAAACATATTTTATAGAAAGTCACTGGAGTCAAGGCAGTAATAGCTTCATTAGTAATAATAGGAATAACAGTAATAACCTTACCACGTGGTATTCTTTGCATCTTCTTACTGTCTTGATGCACCATGCAAGACTTGGGAAGCAAGGAGTGGAAAGCACAAGTGGAGGAAGAAGAGGATACAGGATGGATGAAACTGATAAGAAGATGGAGAGTAGGGCTGTGAAAAGTGTAGCCTGTGAAAAGAGTGTGGTTAAACAGGCATATAAATGGACACTGGAAAGCAAACAGCACTATGAGGAGAAACAACTATGGGAAGGAGTATCAGGATTTGTACTGAGTGGGGGAAGACAGGGAAATGAGGTTATGTGCTCTGACAAATAACTGGTTGTTTTGGGATCCCTTTAGAGGCAAAACACCATCTTAGGGATCATCTATTTATAGTGTATTCCAAGTTACCCAAGTGTCTGCAAGATTTCACTTATTTATATATGTTGGAATGCTGTATGCCTCCTTCTGTAGGTGAGCACCTGGCCCTTCTCCGGGTTAAGAAGAAGCTGTCTGCAGTCTTTGGGCCAGCTGGTAGCTTAGTGGGAGGTGAGTGGGTTCTGTGAGTGGTGAGAAATGCTCTGATGTAGGTTCCCAGGAAAACAAGCGATCAAATGAGGTGGAGGAACATAATTCCGTTTTTGTGTAATGGAGAAAAGAGACATAGGTGGTCAAGGACTGGAGCACAAGGACTGGAAATTGGAATTGCTGTTGGAGGAAATGGTGTGCTTTTCATTGCAGTGACTACCTTGCAGCTCCTGTGCTGGAGGTTCTCCAAGAGGACTTAGAAACTGACTCAAGAATATACTAGAAGTCAAGAAGATAGTTGGGATGGGCTGAAGGGGTTACCACCAAGACTTAAATGTGTAGGCATTTATGTGAGCAGGAGAAATTAGCATGGCAGCTAGCCCAAACCTGCTCTTGCCTGTCAGCACAAACACTTAAAATGTTGGATAAGAAAATTGTCATGATCTGAAAAACAGTCTTGCTTTGAAAGCAGAGAATTTTTCAGCAAATTCTGAAGGAAATAGGCAAGGGTTTTCTGAACTATAGATCGTGTTTTTAAAAAAAAATTCCTATTCCACTTGGAAACACTTTCTCATTAATTTTTCTTGAGTCTGAGTCAAAATTAATTAAGTCAATTTGAGGTCCTTTTATTAACAGTTAAAAATAATGGTACTTGGCCTCGACTTTTACTGTCGTTTTGTGTGGTTTAATAGTTGTATGACTTTTTTTCTTCCACACGTATTTGTAAAAGATTCACAGAAAAGAAAACAGACTACATCAGTAAATAAGTTCTCCCTGCTGTTATAGATGTTGCCCATAAAATTTAGCAGGAAAAAAATCGTGCAGCCACAGACATAATGAAGTTGACGTTCCTGTCGCACAGCAGATTCTGAGGTTTGTATTGTGCAGCTTTCTGACTGGGACTCCTTGCTGAGGTTTGAGGGGACCCTCATTTGTAAGTTGCGCAGTCTTACATGCTCTTACAACTTGGCATGTAACAAGCATTTACACATAAAACATTGCTGAGCTACTTCTGAATATGGTGGAATTCTTTGGAAAGGTCGGGGAGGTAATTGATCATTTGCTGACAGCTTGCGACTCTGAGAAAATGGTCAGATGGAGGGCTGGGATGCAGGAAAACAAACTTTCTAAGATGGTAACTGTCACATAGCCAAGCTATACATGTTTCAAGCTTTTTAATCTTTGCTCACAATCTCAGCTTCTTAGTAATTTTTTTTCCGTTTCTCTGTGAACTCTCTTCAGATGTTGACATTTTACTGGTCCTGATGCATGGACGGTATTCCAGGTGTGATCTTGAGCTATAGCAGTGTTTCTTGTAGAGGCCTTTTAGAAACTCTACTGCTGCCAAAACAGGTGGTTTCAGAACTCTGATGATCTCTTTCATTATTCTTTGACCTGTGGGTCAAGGACAAGATTTCTTTCAGGACCCATTCAAAATGTTCTCTGCAGCTAGAAAAATAAGATTTCAGTGTTCATGGGAGCTAAGATGGCAGGCTACTGGGATGCTGCATGAGTTTATAACAAAAATGTTTGAATTTCTCTACACTGTGATCCTAAGTTTCTATATCAGAATGGATATAGAAACTATAATGGATATAGAAACTAAGGAGAAACATACAACTTCAATGCAAAAGAGGCTGAAAGAATCTACCACTTGGTTTCTGAGATCTGCTTTTCACTAGTCTTGTTTACACCTATGGTTTTTTGCATATGCCGTCTGACAGCTTAAAATTATGGTAGTTGTCAGTCTCTCTGCAGTAAGATAGAGTATTTTAACTGACTTACTGCAATTATCAATTCTGAGGTAATTTATACATTAATACACTGAGGAGAGAAGAGACAGGCATAAATGAGACTTTTTAAATGAGTTTTAAATATAAAAGAATCTGCCCCAAAAAAGTATGTGTTAATTTTATGAATGCTTTGCCACAGAATATGGTCGTGGATCGGATTTTCTCTGGTATCCAGCCAACTGGGACACCTCATCTGGGGAACTACCTCGGAGCCATTCAGAACTGGGTGAATCTGCAGGAAGAGTGCAGCTCAGTGCTGTATAGCATTATGGACATGCACTCTCTCACCATGCCCAAGGAGCCAGCTGTCCTGCGCCAGAACATACTGGACACCACTGCTGCCATCCTTGCCTGCGGTATTGACCCAAAGAAGTGTTTCCTGTTCCGACAGTCACTGGTTAGTGCTTTCCACACTTGTTAATGAATGAGCATCTTTGTGTTGGTGGTCCTGGGAAAAGTTAGCAGTTGTTGGATTTTAAACTTATCCTTTGCTGTGGCTGAAACCATGGCTGAAAAGTCCGCACTGTACGTTTCTGAAGCAGAGCTAGGAGTTTGTGTGGCTTATGAGTAAAATACTTTAAAAGACTTGTTAGGAGACCATTAATTTAGCTCTGTAAGTCTCACTTTAGTCACAAAAAGTTAACTCATAAATGCATAACTGTGATCTATGTATCCATAAAAACATGTAAAACATGTTTCTATGGTTTGGTATCTGCTCTTGCCACTTATTCTGCCAGCTGCATTGTGTCTCCAACAGGTGATTGACGTGGTAAGTTTTGTATCAGTTCGACCATGATTATCAGGGGGTTACCTCTTTTTTGGGATTTTTTTTCTCTACTTTGCCATAACCTGCTTTTCATGTGCACCTTCTTCCATCTGATCTGATAATTCGTATGTGAACTATTTGGTTCTCTTGACCATCCCAAGGGTTACTGGGCTTACCTTCCTACTTGGCACATGTCACCCTAGTCTATCACGTGTTGTATTTTCCCGGAACAGAACTTAGTTTCTTGCTCGATTAACTTTCTGTAACTGACTCTAAACTGGCAAACTTCTGCAATTTCCCACAGAGACAGATATGTCATAGCTTCTGCTCATGGGAAGATGTCCTTAAATGGATGTCCAGCTTGCAGCAGAACTGCAAAGGTGATGTGCACAGTGTCTGAAATTTATCACTGTGAGATGAAATGGTATTACATTCCTCCTTTGAACATGGTTCTTTACAGGCAGAGTTTCCTGTGGTTGTCAAACTGCAAATGACAATCATAGCTCCATGTCCCAGGTGGATAATGAAAATATGAAGACAGATATACTTCCTGCTTCAATTTTCCTCAGTATTAAAAAAAAAATTCTAAATAGGTTAGCTCAGAATTCTAGTGGAGATATGTTTAAATTAATTTATCCCTTTTTTTTTTTTTTTCAAATTCAATTAGCATTTTAAATAAGTTACCAGCTTGGGTTTTAATTTGGCTCTCTGACTTAACTTCATCATTGAGGCTGACATTAACTGGAATAATCTCAAAGTGGGTTACAAACCAGTGGTTCAGTAAAAATCACTCTGAAGGTTTGGGGCTTTTTCTTGGTTTCAAGCAACTGAACAATTCAATTAGTTCCAACACAGGATCATTGACTAGATATACATAGAGGACTCTTCAGCATAGGGTAGAGATGATTTGCAGGTTATGATTAGAGAGGAATAAAGTCAAGGTTTATAAAACTGCAAGTAAAGTGGAGAAAATAGGAAACAGTTGTTTTATCCACTGAAGAATTAGAACTGACAAGTCTCAAAATAAGGTAACACCTGGTAGATTCAACACAAGCAAAAAAATGCTGTATTTTGTGAAATCCCTTGTCACAGGATACATTGCATGCTGAAAGGTGGATGAATTCAGAAAAGGACTCAACAAATTAATCTAAAAAACCTTTTGGGGACTGTTTCATTTCTGAAATTCCACCTCTGCAGAAAGTGCTCAAATCACAGATGGGAGAGTATCTGTGCTTTTCTGTACTTACATTCTTTTTGTTGTTGTTGTTGATTGGTGTCAGAGATGGATATTTGATCAGTTCCAGTATTGTTTGTCATATGTTCCTACAAGTTTAAAAGCTAAATTAGTGCTGTTCCAGGTCTTGCTGAAGTCAGCACACAGACTTAGACTTCCCTTGAAGCCAAGAGATTATCAGTGAGGATCTTACATTGCAGGCAGCCACAGAAAGCATGTTGTATCTTTCACAATACGATAATGCAGAGACTGAGTCTTGGAGTCCCCAAAGAGGAAGTATCCGACTCAGAAAATGCTGAGAGGACAGGACTGTTTGTGATGCATCTCCTGTACAGTGGTGCTTCTACCAGTACAGCCAACAACCAGTGAAAACCTTACATAGTTAGACTTGAACCTCTTCAGCTTTATCTTCCACCAAATATGATTCTGGTTTATCTTATGGTGGTTAGGCTGGCCTCTTCTAGATAGACTACCTTTATATATTAGTTTTTCTGTGTGTCTTTATCTGTCCAGATTTAATGCTGGTTCCTCTTATTTAATCTAAACCATTAGATTAAATGTGTGGGCCGTGTCTGATGTCTTATCACACATGTGTCAGTACAACTTTCCAAAATGGCTGATTCTAGCGTATTTTTGAAAGCTCACTGTCACACTGCAATCAGAAGGACTGCTATAGGTTTTTGTGAATCCAGTACTGGTTCAGGCTGAAGTGATTTGTTAGCTTCCCAAAACCAAGTCTATTCAAGCTGTACGCAGTGGTCAGGTACACCCAGAGATGCACTATGGTCTGTTCATTTACATCAGCAGGACCAGATGTTTCTCTGGAAGCAATTAAAAGGAATATCTGAGTGTAGCTCTTGATGCGAGGAAAGGAGACAGGAACCTTGCTAATGTGATTATTGTTTTAGTATGATAATGAAATACTACGTTATGGAATGTCGTAATAGCGAGATGATTGTTCCTAAAAATGAAGGTGTAAGATGGATTGCAGTTATTGCTAATCAAGGAAGTTTATTGCTTGATTTTGATTGGTAATTGCTCAGTTTTCAAAAAGTGAGCTGGCCTCTCTTTTTCAGCCACTCTAGCAGTCTCCAAGGGTGGTCTAAAAAGCCACACTTTTGTTTACAAACATTTGGCTGAGGTGTAAAGCAAAGTAACCAAAACTGATTGCATACTTAAATAGGTTATATTTCCAGAGGTCATCAGGAAAGCAGTGAAAATCCAGCTGCATATAGAGGTATTTGGCTATGGGCAAAGTGGTTTTATTCAATACCAGATCAAACTGATAAATGAGAGAATTCTCAGTAGATTAGTGTGCTATAATTATTGTTTTATTTTGAATTCTATCTAGAAAATTACCAAACCTGTAGATCACGGAAATGCTACTGCAATTACTTCCGATTAACACTTCTATTCTTTTTTTTTTAAACAAACATCATGCAAAAAAATTATTGCTGCCCAAAAACTTTTAGTTTGAATCACCTAAACCCACTACAACTAATGACTGTTAGTACCCTTATTCTGTAGCAGTAAAGGCAGAATGAAATTCTTGCACTGCGAAAGCAAGCTAGTAATGGTAAGCCCCACTGAGAGACTGCTCATGCAGTCACTAATGTGACACTAAGGCTGTTGTCCTCTCACTTTCTTTGGATTACCCTGGGCAAGAGTGGTCTAGAGTTGCTGAAAAGGGGTTTTTTTTTTTGTTTTTGTTTATTTGTTTGTTTGGCTTACTCTTTCTGTACTTTGCTGCTTGTGTTGCTTCTCTGGAATATGTTTGCCATATGTGAAAAAAATATTGCTACTTCGTTTCTCAAAAGGCATGTGCGTTTGGAAAGGGTTTCACTGTCAGTAGGCTTTTGTTTACAGGAAAGTTTATGCAGATTAAATCTCTAATCCGGAGCTATCTGAAATACTTGCCTCCAGAGTTTTCCCACATTTGATCATCCTTTCCAATACAAGCAAGAGATAAAAGGCTGGCCAATATTAATCACAGATTGCTGGGGGAAAGTGCGGTGAAAACAGATACCTCTCATGTTATACTAGATCCAAAAGGTCTGCTATGATAAGGATACAGGTGAAGTTGCCTTGGAGTGCCAGAACTGATTTTAGTGATGTCCTTGCCTTGCAACTGAACTGAAATATAAGGGAGAGGAATTTTCCGTAAGCTTATTTTTGTTATATTGTTTAGATAGCAAAGGGCTTGTGTTCTTGTGAATTGGGTAAATTACAGCCAAATCAGCTAAATGGGAAGTGCTAGTTTCATGAAAAATATTTTTATATGCATCAGAATTTACCATTTGTAGATCATATTCTTCTACAGCATGTATAAACAATAAGTTAATGGCTGGCTGTATATTTGTCTCCATACATTGCAGTTCACCAAATACCTCACATACTTAAATTGTCATATACAAACTTGAATTTGAGCTTAGGGAAGTAGTGGATACAAAGAATAAGTGATGATAACTTGAAAATATTTAGAAGCAACAAGGATGATGATGAATAATTAGGGTAGTGTTTGGAACCACATTGTCTGTGAAGGGTTATAAACAAGCGCATTTAATTAGAGTATCTAGGAAAACACAATTGTGGAATATGTTGGACAGCAGAATGGCCTCCCAGTGAGAGAAGCTCTTTCGTTACAGCTTGTTTAATTATATTTTCTTAAGGAGAAAGGCAAGTTATAGAAGAGTGACAATTTCAGTAAGAATAAGAATAAAAATAAGTGCCTATTTCAAAATTATGCATTTTTATTTGGAGTACAGTTGCAAAATATATGAAACCCTCTTTGCTCTTAGAGAAAATTTTGTCAAGATATGCTTTAAGTGGCTGCCTTTGCCTACTAGGCATAAAAAAGAAGTAACAGAATAATAACTTATACATCATATCATGAGAATATTAGAAGAAAGAGAAAATATATTCTTTAAATTGTGCCATAACTGATAAAAGCTGTAGCAGTCATCTTTCATAAAACTTAGAATGTTTTATTAAAAACAAAAAGGACTATAGAGGGAGGGGGAGGGGGAAATAAGAAAGACAGGACACAATCTGCACACATGGTAAACTTATATGGTGTAAGCCATTTTCTCTGATTCCTGGTGGGTACAACACACATTTCAGACCATCTTGTATCTGATCTGCTTCACAGTTAAAACAATTTTAGAAACTTGATTTTGCTTTTATGTGGTCTCAGACTGTTCTTCCTGCCCATCTACCTATTGTAGTAGACACATGCTAAATGTCCCAAGAGAAACTAAAATTCCATCAGAGTTGATTCAGCAGGCAGTGGTTGATACGCTGCACGAAGGCTTCTCTGAGGAGTCCTGTGAGTTTCTGGACAACATAACATTGAGTTTCTCGGTGGAAAATTGCAGTTTTCAGCCTTCTGGATATGGTGATTTATTTTCTGAGTATAATCAGCTGCAGTGTTCTTGCGGTGTGCAAGCAAATTGAAGCAGTAACTCTGGGAGGTGGGAATTTGCCAATTTGTCTTAGCCTTAACTCCAAAAGCCAAGAAACAACAATATAAATGTGTGCACTGTTTCACTGCTGTTATTTTCCAGAAATATCCATCTGCTTTGTTTTGGGGACAGAGTTTGAATGGATTCATGCTACTTCTTGTCCAATTTTCAGAGGGGCTGAAAAGCTTCCATTGCATCATACCTCATAAATTCATTAGAGTACGTTAATTTAGCATGGTCCATTGAAAACTTCCTGTCATAAGAGGAAGTATGTGACTGTTTAATTTAGCAAATTATTCTGCTTCTCTTATTCCTCTATTTTCTCCCTCTTAGGAGTAGACTAGACATAACTAGAGCTCAGTGGGAAAAAAAGTAATGGTTCACTAGGATTTGGGGGTTTTTTCTTTCTTTCTTCCTTAATTTACCTGGTTTATCTCACACTATTATGTGGCTGTTATATTTTCCTCTCTTCGGCAGACTTCTGGACACACCAAACAGTATTGTAGGTTAGACTAGGAGAATGTTTCTGAAAATAAGTTGATTTCATAATGCATAAAGAAGGGGAGAGGGTGCTCCAGCCAAATTACTGTGCTCTGTGCTTATAACCAGTAAAATTTGATTCCAGTAGGAGTATTCTTGGTCAGGCTCTTCAGAAAGGAGAGACAGATGTTATTTCTGTAGGTTTTAGCCAAAAGTAAGTAAGTGACTAAAATGTTCAAAGGTAGAGGCGAAAGCTGTAAATACTGACAGTTTTACCAAAGACAACTAGATAACCACCCCCCCAATTCAGTACATTGCTTAACATGTTCTTTAAATCAGATGTTGCCTTTGTGACCTTGAACTTAATCCACCCACTCTTGAATTATTTCTTTGAACAGGAATTTGGGATACTGCATCAAATTTTCTATCATAAGAGTACCTCACTGCATGTGTTGCTGTGTGCATTTGAATCAAAAGCAGTCTATTTTTGTCTTGTTTATGGCTTTTATTCTCTCTAGCTGTATAGTACTTAGTGATGTACGTCTGTATCTTGAACATATTGCTTGCAACCTGAGGTATTAATAAAATCTTACCTCTTATTCAAAAAGAAAAAAAATGTGAGCAGCATCTGCTTTTAAAAAAAGGTCTCTTGAATTTTTTGGAAGCACTAATTGGTACTTCTGGAAGAGACAAAAGTCCTAAAAAAGGTTTAATTTCTTTTTAAATTTAGGACACCTTCTCTTCTCTGTTCAAATTTCTTTTAGTACCCAGCTCTCCAAATTACCTCCCCAGACCTCTTTGTTTGTCCTCTACACTGTCAAAGTAAAATCTTGGACATTTACTGCCCATTTAAAATGTAGCCCTTACTGAGGTTACAGTGTTGAAGGGAAAGCTGCTTCCATATAATAGACACACAGCAAATTTGCAGTGCCTTACAGACAGGGGCGATAGGTTGCAACTTGAGGAAGTCCATCTTGACGATGAAACACTGCATCTCTTTTTGCAGGAAGCCACTCCAGTTGCCAACGCATAGCTCTGTATTATAACCTCAGAAAGCTGAGGTCCAGTGTTGCTGATCTGGGTACTTTCAGGTCTGCTTACAGTATCCCTGCCTCATCCACTGTTCTTGAATCCCACTGCTTGCTGTCCTCCTCAGCTGTATATCTCACCATGAGAAGTCATCTAGAATCATTTGGACTAAAAGTAGCTATTGGTTTTCTGTGTATATATCACCAGCCGTGGCTGTGGCCAGGGAATATCAACAATAATTTGGTATGGAACAGCTAGGATCACGGACAAAATAATATATCTACAGGGAGAAGCCCTGAGATTTTACTTCAGCTCCAGAGATGATCCAAGTGTAAATTGTTATGTGAGTTTAATAACTTCAAATGGCCACACAAGTGAATAATTAAGAAGGTATTTGTCTTTAAAGAGGGGGCAGCAGGGCACTCAGCCAGGTGAAGAAACAGAAATATTTGTGCCTGTTAGATAACTGCTCACTATCATTTGTAACTAGTCACCTCTGCTAAATAATTGTGCTTTGAAAAAATACGAGGAATCTGACTGTGCAGACTCAGGCTTGTCAGGCCACAAGGAAGGAATGTAAGTAGTTTGCTCTGGAAATAACTCTTTGATTAGTGATTAGTAAGCCAAATTGCTGGGGATGCTTAATGCAATGGAGATTGAAGGAGGAAATGTGTCCCTGGTAATAGCAGAGAGATGACCATCTCGACCCTTTGAGAAATGTTGATGGCTTTTTCAGACTTGGAAGAGATTAGGAAAGAAAACTTTTAAAGTGGGAAAGAGCGCAGAGCATGTAAAGAGAGAGAAACTTGATGTATTTAGTGAGAAAAGCCAAGGGTATGATTTGGGCTGTCTAAAAAGGGGGGAGTTCACATTGTGGATCTGGTTAAGTTTTTTAGGGAAAATTTTTAATGGGAAATAGTTGGCTTTGTAGGGGAAACAATAAATAGAAGACTTTAAAGACTCTTAGTCCTCTGAATATTTTCAGCCAAGCTGCAAGAAATATTTCCTGAGAAAACAATATTTATATTGAAAACAGGCTACTATATTTTTTTTCAGGACACAGAAGTAGCTGAAGTTGACCTGAAAGATTTAATTGATTAGGTGGTTGATTTTCAGAATTACCAATGATTGTGACATTCCTGGAGTTTGGTTTGACATACAGGTCAGGAACTGTCACTGGTTGTTCATTGGAGATGTAATCCTGTTTTCCTACCACTTGTAATATTTTTATTTGGGGGTATTGGGAGAGAGGGCACTGCTGAGAAAATTATGTCTGCACTGGAGAAGAGTTAAGTTTATTATTATCTGTTCTCTTTTGGGAAGGCAGGGCCTTCCTGAAGTACATCATAGCTTCAGGGAGTAGTTCTGTTGTCAGACTTTAAAATACAAAACAAATCGAGTTCTTTACAGGTTCAGGTATACATTAATTGATTGGAGCTTTTTATGCTTCTGTTACCTGAAGTCCTAATTAGGATTTGGCTGAACGCTTTTTAAAAACAAACAAACAAACAAATAACAAGGGGAAAAAGGCAAGTAAAAGACCTCTTTAACAGGCCTACTTTTTTTTTTTTTTTTTTTTTTTTGAATGGCACACTCAGTAGTCATGTGCCTCAGGGATTCATGCTGGGAGCAATACTGGTCAACATCCTCCTTCATTGCCTAAAGAAGGTAGTGAACAAAAGTTCATGGGCAATGCTAAGTTGTTATGAGTAGCCAAATGGTATGCCAAGGAAAGGAACTCCAAAAAATCTCATAAAACGGAGTTGGTAGGCGAATAAGGGGTTGAAGAGCTTTAAATGGTACGTAAAGCATCTAAGTAAAAGTAATGTAAACCTACTTTTGCACACTATTGAGCTGAGTCACAGTGCAGGAAATAAGTCTTGGAGTCGTCAATGGCAATTCTATAAATCTATGGATCTGGATTTCATAGAATATTCTAAGTTGGAAGGGACCCACAAGGATCAAGTCCAGCTCTTAAGGGAATGGCCCATACAGGGATTGAATGCACAACCTTGGTGTTATCTGAAATCATTGTCTCAGCACAAGTCATTTTCATAAAAACCAACAGTATGTCATCATCACCATATTACCAGACAGGTTTTTGAGAAGAAGACAGAGATGATGTTTTGTAACTGTACAAAACCATAGTGTGCCCAGTTTTTTAATATTGGGTAAAGCTTTACTGTCTACATCTCCAGAAGGAACTAGTGAATTAAATATGATACAAAGAAGAGGAATTAATGCAACAGGAAATAGAGTAGCTGCCTTAAAAGGAAAAATTCAAAAGTCAGAGATGCTTCAGTTTGAAGAGAAGGCTGAGGGGTATATGCAATCAAAGTTTACAAAATCAGAAAAACACTGAATAAGCTGGATGTGGACTTGTTCACTAAATTGTGCAATATAAGAAACAGGTGGCATTCAAAAGTGGTAAACAAAGGTAAATAAATTAGCGCCTACATTAAGATGTTTCTTTCCACATCAGGTTTAAGCCTCTGGAGCTTATTGTTACATGTGGTTGTGAAGTGGGCAGTATCAGCCAGTTCAGAAGAGGATTAGACACATTCATGGGGAGCCTGGATACTAACGGGACTGGGCCAGGGATCATCATCATGGCTAGGCTT
>VZRE01015478.1:313-11190 GCA_013396775.1 Cephalopterus ornatus
CCCCCGGCCTCTGTCACCGGGCTGAGCCGGGTCCCCATTTTGTGGTGCGGGCTCAGTCTCGGCGGTGGGGCTGATAGATGGGTTCGGTGCGCAGCTGAATATTGGTGTGGTGTGATGTAAAGGGAGTGACCCTTGACCTATTTAATGATATGTTGTTGGGCTCTCGGGCAGGCATCCTGCACAGCGCAACAAGGGGGGAAAACACCAGGCCACACCCTAAAAGTTCGGCTTGCATATTAATTCCTCAAAGTCGGCGTTTACACGGAATAAAGGCTTCCCTTTATGTGTTTGCCTTAACATGCTTCTCGCTGTTCTCCACGAGGATTCGTACGGCGTTTCTCCTTTCCTGACGCACGAGCCTTGGAGTGTGGATGTGGATGTGTGCGGTGGGGGAGGGGAGGCGGGATGTTCGGCGGGGCTCACCCACCGCCTCTCTCCCCCAAAAAAAGAAAATACTGCAGCATAGTGTTGCAGAAACCTAAAATATTCCTTTGAAAAGAGTGATGTTTTCAAATAAAATAGAGTGTAAAATTAAAATTTCAAGACTGGTGTTTTAGGCTAATAGTATGAAAATAAATATATTATGCCAGGGGGAGATCTGGTTGTAGGCAATAAATACAAGGGCTTTAGTCGTGATAAATATAATGTCATATCTTTCTTCCTTACTTATTCAATTTATTAGCAGTCCTTAGACTGTTGCAGTGGCATATATAAGGTTTAACATCATATACCTTGCGTACCATGTGACTGCACTTGCTGGGCTTAGGCCTCTCCCTGTCTTGCAGTCAATGTTCTGTCATGTAAAGAGACACTGGGCAGGTTTTGAACTAAATATATTCATTCTGTGATAGCAGATGTTGTTGGCGAGAGAGCGGGATTTGTCCTAGTGTGTGTTTTGGCGTTGTTTTTTTTTTTAAACAATTACAGATAATAATTGCAACATCTCAAAGACAGCAATAGTAAAATAGAGAAGGTTTCCCACAGAAGATTTGTAGAGGGGGTGGGAGGAAAAAGGAAAGAGAGAGGGGGAGGATGTCCTATCACATTACAAATGCGTTAAACCTCTCTTGGGCTACATGTAATAAATGGCAAAAACAGTGGAGATTTGAGCAGAGCTGCTGTAGTCGTTTCAGTTTTTAACACCTTCAGTGAGCTATGCAACAACCTGAGATAGGGCAACCCTCAGTGTACAGACAGACTGAGGAACAAGACGCTGGAGAGCAGTGCTGCAGGAAGGGACCTGGAGGTCCTGGTTGACAGCAAGTTGAATATGAATCAGCAGTTTGGCAGCCAAGAGGGCCAGACGTGACCTGTGGTGCACCAGGCAAAGCATCACCAGCCAGTCGAGGGAGGTGATTGTCCCATTCTGCTCTGTGCTGGCGCGGCCTCACCTTGAATATTGCGTGCAATTTTGGGTACCACAGGAAAAGAAGGATCTAAGGCTACTAGAGAGCATCTAAAGGGGGAAGGGTCTAGAGGGGAGGCTGTATAAGGAGCACCTGAGATCACTTAGCATGTTCAGATTAGAGGAGACTTGAGGGGAGACCTCATCGCAGCCTACAGCTTCCTCTCGAGGGGAAGTGGCGGGGCAGGCATTGATCTCTTCTCTGTGCTGACCAGCGACAGGTCCTGGGGGAACAGCATGAGGCTGTGTCAGGGTGGTTTTAGGTTGGATGTTAGGAAGAGGTTCTTCACCCAGAAGGTGACTGGGCGCTGGAACAGCCCTCCCCAGGCAAGTGGTCACAATACCAAGGCTGACAGAGCTCAAGAAGCATTTGGATAACGCTCTCAGGCACATGGTGTGACTTTTGGGGCTGTCCTATGCAGGGCCGGGAGTTCAACTCAATGATCCTTGTGGGACCCTTCCAACTCAGGATATTCTATGATTCTAAGGTTGTGTTTTTCTGCCAAAAGATGAAAAAGTGTATTTCAGAAGAAAAAAGAATTAAAAATTGCACATACGTGTAAACACTTGAAACTGCACAACTGTCCAGGTTTCCTAGGACGTGAAAAAACTTTCTGCAGATAAGTTGTCATCTGAATACATCCTCTGCCCTTCCCCCACCTGATTGAGTAAGTAGCTCCAGTGTCCTCTGCTATGCCACTGCTGAGAGTTATGCTATGGTTCTTTTTTTCGACCAATTGGAACTATTCTCTACAAAAAGATTATTGAAGGAGCAAAAATAGATTAAATCCTTGATAAGGAAGGGGGACTTGTCTGCACTTGGAATTGTCAGGCTTCTGCTCTACCAGTTTGCCCAGTTTTCATAGAGTCATAGAATATGCTGAGTTGGAAGAGACCCACAAGGATCATAGCATCCAGCTCCTGGCCCTGCACAGGACAGCCCCAAGAGTCACACCATGTGCCTGAGAGCATTGTCCAAACGCTTCTTGAGCTCTGTCAGCTTTGGTGCCGTGACCACTTCCTGGGGAGCCTGTTCCGGTGCTCAGCCGCTGTCTGGGTGAAAAACCTTTGCTTGATATCCATCCTAAACCTCCCCTGACTCAGCTTCATGCTGTTTTGGTCCTGTCATTGATTTACGGGTGAGCTTTTTCCATTTTCATGATGACGGGGACTAGAAGTAGACCTCTTGTCCAGTTGATAAGTCTGAGGTGCCATGTCTCCTGAAAGAGCTTCCTGAACAGAGACTTCTCTGTCAGCAACAGCTGTTAAAGGCCTGTCCTCCCTGAGCTTGGAAGCAGTAGAGGAGAATGTCCCTCAGTGCAGATGGGATCTTATTTCTCAGTGGATATGTCAGCAGTGTGATACACTTAGGATTGAGCGACACATTTAATGAATTTGATTCATTGTGGGGATGAGGCTGGAAAACCCATCCCAGGGTTTAGCCTGGCCTTTGCCACAAGTAGTGCATGTGTGCTTTGGTGCTGCTAGCTCTTGCTGTTTGCTGCTGTAAAGAGTTCAGTGTTAGAATTTATGTGTATAAAACCAATGGTGTTTATGTTTTAGTAGTGCCAAGGGGCCCCCATTCAAATCAGGGCCATTTTGGGAATATTGTAGACGACGGTTCTCGCCCTGAACAGGTTGTAATGTGAGAAAGTGAGGGAGATAAAAAGCCAGGAAGGTAAATGGTGGAAAAAACTAACTCAGGGGAACAGCAGCTGATTGTAGTGCCTTATCTGCACAGCCACGGCCAAGGTGTGATCTCAGCTGGTAGGAGAGAGGAGAGTTAACACCTGGCAGCACTGTTGCTGGTAAATCTGTCTGCTTTGTGCGAAGAGGGTGGGCGTCATAACATGCAATCCATATCCTGGATTCTCTCTACTGTTGCTCTTTTAATTCCTAGTATTATTTTAGGTTATATACGCCAGCCTGCCTATAAAATGATCCAGGTTTTGTAACTCTTGGGACAGCTTCTTTTTTTCATAATCTTCATTATGAGGCAAGATGGAAGTAATTTTGTAAACTCTTTTTTCATCTGCTAAATTAAAACTCCACTCCCTCTTCCCCTCCCTCATCTTGCCTATTTTTAGTTAGGAGGAAATAGCTGACCTCTTTACAGCAAGAACCCATGCCCCCTGGGTGCCATTTATAGGTTTCTACCAAATGGCCTACTTGGACAAGTTGGTTGAAATTAAACAAAAACATTGGGACTACGGCTCTACATAGGAATAGCAGCCTTCCTGTCAGTACAAAATACTGGAATTTTAATGATACTGAAACAAACATTCAAAGGTGAAAAATGGCATTTAGGTTGTTTTTCTTCTCTTTGGTAGACAAGAGAATATTTTCAAGCCTTTTTTTTTTTTTTTTTTCTTTCTGGTCATTATTATAATGGAATTTCATTTACGGACGACTGACAGTATTTGGTTTTACAATGACGAGAAGCCTCCCAAAGTTAGGACTGTGTAAAAGCTAGGAGCAATCAAAGAAGGGTGTTCAATAAGAAAAGGTCATAGTTTCTTGCCAGTTTTCTTCTTATGTAGAGATTTTGTCCTAGATGGAGATTTATAAATTATAATTACTCATGTTTAGCGATTCCATGGAAGTATAAAATTGCTTTTGTTAGCTTAACTGATAGCAAGTTTAACTCCGTAATGAGTACACGACAGTTTTTGAAGTTAGAGGTGCACAGGCCTTTTGTGCTGCTTTTCTTGCACAGCTTTTCCGGTTCATATTTGTATTTACTGTGATACTAAAAATACTGGACTGTAGCAACAGGTATTGTATTTCATTTGTTTTTTTTGACAAGAGAAAAATATATTGCCTTTGATATCTTCTGTTTAGGTCCCAGCCATTAGTCCCTTTCTTTACTTTGGGTTAAGAGCATGATTGCGTCAGGAAAAGAGGCTTGGGGTTTAGGATATGACTTCCATTGTTGTAATCCTGTCGACTTAATGCAAAAAAAGGGGCATCATGATGTTTAACCCCATTTCTTGACCTTCTCTCTTTATAGTATGGACAATTAATGCGTGTCTGCTTGTCCTATTTAAACTGGAGTGTATGTAAGGAGTGATAATTTATGTGAAGTTAAAACAGAAGTTTATGCCAAGAACCCTGTGGTATTCATGCAGTTCAAAATCATGACGATAGTACTGTAGTATGAAGAAACAGTTATTTTAGTATTTTAGCAAAATACATTGCATAACTACAGTTTGGCTTGGGTGTTGAATGTTACTCATTTGCTGTGAGAAGTAACAGCACACTGAACACATGGACAGAACAGTGCCTTGATGCTTCGGTGACATGACTTGTGGCCTATTTCTGAGCAGACAAGTAGTACTTGTAGTGTCTAATAATTGTATATATATATGCTCATCAAAATACTTTTGTCTAATTAAGTGGTGAATTTTATTGACCCTTTGCTATTGAAAGGAGTTTAAAGAGCGTTGTTCTCCATTAGTATGTAGCGGTCACTCTGTACATCACTCCACTGCCATTCGAAATGAGATTGCATTTACTGACCTAAATTTCATTTAAGCTGCTAATTCTTAGTTACAGTTTAACCTCTTACTGCTATGTAGTGGCTTTAGGATGCATTTTGTTATATAAAATCATAATTTTATTACATGAAAAGATGTGGTAACATCAAATATGATTTTTTTTCCTGTTGAGACAGAAGTTTCCCATACCTGCAATAAATTATTGATAGAGCGAAAAAAGCAACATTTTTCCCCTTAGGCATTAAAAATACTTGTAAAATATTCCTTTGTCGTTATTTTCAAGAAAACAAAGAGGATTTTACTTTGGTGGATAGATTCCCTTTGTCATTCTGCAGAATAATACATTTGCTGTGCTCCTTTTTGAAGGCAGTAAACTGCACTGGATGTACAACTTTGGCTTCTGCTATAGTTTGCTGTGTAGCACTACCAGCTCTTCATTAATCCTCTGCTATTGAATGGAGACTGCAGAATATTTTCTTGTCCAAGAATGAAGCCAACTATTTATGATTTGTATTTCTGAACTGAATAATCATGTTATAGAGGCACTGCTGAAAGGGAGCTGTTGCGTGTTATGAGTAACATGTATACAGCTGTTGTTGTGTTTCATGCCTAGAAGTGTCCACTGATGAGTGTGTCAATTTGAACACCATCCTGTAGCCTACAGCAAAATAACTGGAAAGATGTTCTTCTGGAAGAATAGACCTTCTCAGTGCCCAGTTAGTGAATACATGAAATTTTTATAAAGTGAAGTAAAAATACATTTTTTGTTGGTTTTTTTTTTTTTGCAAATTCATGCATGTTGGTAACAGAATTAGGAATTGTTGTAACTACATGATAGTTTCAGTGTCGTTTTGCAATTGCAAGTTGCTTGTTCACTATAGCAGTGGGTTTAGTCTGGTTGCTACTGGCAGAGGATATGTGTGTGTCCAGAGACCCATTAGTATTAGGACTTCTGTTAGCACATGGTCTCAGCTGAGATTGTAGAATAAGAAGCAGTTTCACAAGTATTAATTGTT
The DNA here is from genome assembly GCA_013396775.1 of Cephalopterus ornatus. Classification (NCBI taxonomy): domain Eukaryota; kingdom Metazoa; phylum Chordata; class Aves; order Passeriformes; family Cotingidae; genus Cephalopterus; species Cephalopterus ornatus. Next base: position 6,232 of record VZRE01015478.1, read on the forward strand.
TAAAATGAACTACACTAATTGCTGTATGTGACTGTGTACATGTGCATGTAGATATACGTACATGGATAGCCTTAAAGGTAGTCCAAAAATTAGTTTTGGAGAAAAAAGGAGTCTCCCTGAGGTTGGAGAGTGGTGCTGGAGTGCAGTGGCTAGGCTCTCACACCCCAGACTGTGCTCAAGTTTCAGGCTCCAGTCAGCAGCACCTGAGGTGATGCAGACCCAATGCGTAGGACTGTAGGACTGAGCTAGGCTGGATGTCAGGTTTTGGGAGAAGACAGAGCTGCATGATGTGCTTGTTGAAATGTGGCGAGGTCAGAAGTGCATACTGTGCTTGTACATCTGACTGAGCATGGGGAGCCCAGGAGGTAACAACTTGACTACTGTATGTGGCCAAGAGATGCATTCAAACTTCAAAATTATGATATCTTCATCTTGTCCTTTTTTTTTGTTTGTTTTGTTTGTTTTGGTTTGTTTTTTTGTTGCACCTAGAAGTAAAATTTAAACCATCTTGACAGAGAGACTGAGGCAAAATTACCCTCCCCTAGAATGTTCTCCACAGATAGGGTTGAGTTTTACTGATGGATTAGGACAGGGAATCCAAGCACAGACAGTGCCCGTTCATATTGTGGAGATTAGTTTCCAAGGATATCTATCTGTTGCTTTTTACAGTCACAAAACAAACTTAACTCTTTTCATGCCTATTTACATGCTCATATGAGTTAGACCTCTAGGAATTTGGTTATAGAATTGACTGAAACACACCAAGTATTTTCTAAATTTCTCAGAAGGTATTGGTAATGCTGCTAATTATATGGATTCAGCTCATAATTGTAGCTTAACTTTGTTGTGTGTTGTTTTTTTTTTAAATTTTTGGTTTTAGTTTAGTCCTTTTTTAATGTGAGAGCTTCTGTAGTTTTATGTAGTTAATATAGTTTACATTTTCAATTTTTGACTTTTAAACTAAAATACTATAATCTGGAAGGCACAGATAAAAGGTAGGCCTGAGGATTATTCTCGTGAGGAAAACATCTTCTTTCTTATATCAGTTCTCAAAAAATGAAAGTAAGGAAGAGAAGCAAGTACATTTTTAGTAACTTTACATGGTGTTCACAAGACAGATTTTATGTCATTCTGTGAAAACTATTCAAGGTTTCTTTATTTTCATTTTGACTGTTACTGGGTTTGTTTGGGTTGGTGGTGTTGTAACTCAATAACAATGCTTGTTTGTATTTGGAGGAATCTGGTTTTGTACTAAAAAACCCAAACACTCTCAGCTCTCATACTTGTGCTAGTATCAATAAGTATCTTACATAACCTCTTAATTTAAATGAACCAGTTAGTTTAAAATTAGTGCATGACAGTGTATCATAAAAATTCATCCAGCTTTACTCTCACAGGATTTTATGTGCTTGGGAAAAAAACACAAGGGAAGCTGTAAAGGTGGTCCTAAACACAATGTCAGAGTGGAAGTAAAGCACTTATTTATTACATACAGCTCAAATTTGCTAAAGCGTTAATGTAGTGATTCACCTCCCTGCTGTTGAATGAAACCAATTTTTCTGGGAGGCCACCATCATGTCTTTACTACATAGTCTGGTAGTGCTGGGTAGAGATTAGGTAAAAAACAGAATGTATCTTAAGCCCTGATGGGCAGTTTACAAGGAGGAAGAAGAAGAGCGGGAGTAAGCCACCTGAAAAGCTAGCTCCACTGTTTTTAACCTGCGGACTGTCAAGTAGCCAAAGAAATTTTTTAATGAATTTTCTGAACTGTATTTTTTTTCTCCCTTGGCTAAGATGATGTGTCTTCAAAACACTTATTCGTGTGCATTTTTCGGTGTTAGGAGAGTAGTATATATAATATATGGGTACTTCATAATACATTATTTTGTGGTTACAGGTACGTCTTTTTGTGTGTGTCTGGTTTTTCTAATGTTTAACGTATTTGTGTGTGGATTAAATTTTTTATTTTAAATTTTACTTAGGCTAAACAAGAATGTCTTCGTGGTATCTGCCACGTTACCGGCAGCATATATTTTCAGTTTAAAAACCACCTGAAATATGGAAGAGTTCTGTGTTCTCTGATGGCAGCATGTTAAATGCAGTTATACATTGTCAATTAGATCATATGCACTGAATGGTGGGTTTGTAGATAAGGTTTGTTGTGCATAGCAGGTGTTTATGTACATGGAGTCCGGAGTGAAAGAAAGAAATTTAATTTCCTCTTACTAAAAGTAATACCATGACGTATATCCTGTACCTATTTAAAGAGTGTTCAGATAATTGCAGTGAATGATTTTGTAGTTATTTGCTCCTGTATTCATTTTGCCATGAGATTTCGAAGTACAACATTTTTCCTTTTGTTAGAAGTAAGTTTGAATTATATGTCTATGAAAAGAAAAAAAAAAATCTGTTCCTTAACATCTTTACAAGGCAGTTGATAGGGCACTCCTTTTCACAGCTGGGTAAATAATTTACATTCCACTTACAGTGGAATGTTAGCTGCTTACCATCCTACAGAACTGCTATGAAGATTTTATTAATGACTGCTTTTGAAAAATTTTAAAGATCAAAATACATTATTTATTTTGTTGCTAGTTTATTAAAACACGAATATAAAGTTCTGCTTACTATAGTCCTATTTTCCTTGAGTTTATCAATTAGGGTAGTAAAGTGTAAGAAGAAAACTATGAAAAAAAAAAGTTTTATCTCACTTTCAGTGTTCAGTTTAGAATTAGAAGTAATGATTGCTTTAATTTGTTAATCTTCTGTTAATCTCTAAGTTAGTTTCCTGGCTAACAAGGTTGGGTTTAGGGTATTATATTGCCTCAGAACAAGCCTTTGTTGGTTTTTCTCAACCGTTTTGTAATTACTTTTAAACTTTTTTTTTAATTACCTCTCCCATCCAGTAAAAAATCTGTTGGAGTTTCCACTGAACTTTCAGAGGTTTCATTTTAGTGGATATTTTCTGTGCTCCATAGTTGTTCTTTCTGACAGCTCCACAATACCCGTGTAACTTCAGCAAGGATAGAGTTGATGATCCATTTGTGTTCTGAACATTCAACAAATCTTGTTACAGCACGGCCTGATGTTGCAAAAATATATTTGGCTTGTGCAGGAGACTTCTAGGATCAGGCCTTATATGATGGCAGCACAGATTCTTGACTGATTAAGTAAACATTTCTGAGCCATTTTTAAAGGATGGATAATGTACTTTTAGCTTTAGTCTGACAGTCAGTGGTCTTGTAATAAAACAGAGATCATGGTGTCCCTCTCATTTCCCCTACCCACATCAGTAGTATATTTTGTATGGCATAACTTCCACAGTCTATCTTGGATACCATTCTTACCTGAATCCTCACAGTGTTCTTGAAAGTTTCTGTAGCCGAGAAACATATGTAGTCGAGATTTAGAGCCTGGTTTCTTTACAGTCTGCAAGGACCTGTGTTGGCTATGTTGAAATTTAGTAGGCTTAATGTTTCGCAGTATGAAGTGCAAGGCTTAGCAATTTCAAGGTTGCAAACACATATGTTGAAAAGCAACCAGCTTAGTTGGATGGTTGGAGCCTATGACCTTTTTCAGTCAAGTGCCCTTAGTTTTTCAGACAAGGCTGCATTAAAAGGTCTAACAAACTCTAGCAGCAGCCACCCATAAGGGACTGGCAAGCAGTGGTGAGCTGGTCTCACCACGTGTCTAGATCATGGATAGTCTCAGAACTGTTCTGCCAACTGTGACGTACCACATAAGCCCAACATCTCAGGTGTGGCACCTGAGATTTTCTTTAGTGTAGGGATTGCAAAGGCCATGTGCCCTCTGTTGAGAGCGTGCACCAGTGCTGCCGCACAGCAACAGGTGTCCCCAGCCCAGGTACACCGACTGCGCCTTGTGCTGGCCGCAGGCTGGAGCTGTGCTTCCTCTGGGCTGTTCTGCCATGCATCTCAGCAGTCTGGCTCTCATTATTTTGCACATACAGCAGTGCCAAGCCTTCTTCAGCCAACTGGTTAATGCCAGCTAAGCAAAGCCTTCTGAGGGTAGGGGTCCCACAGCTGCCTTGGTTGACACCAGGGAGGCTCTGCTGGAAGGCAGAAGCCTGATGGTGCACAGTGTAACGCGTCCTTCACAGCAGATGCTGGCCAAAGAAAAAAATATGAAGATTACCCTGCTCCTAAATGCAAAAACCCCCTAGAATGGGTATGTCTGTGTACTGGTAATGTGGTGTGTGTATTTTATTTTAATTTACTGTTTTTCTCTGGGATGCTTGCTCTGTTTGTCTGCAGTAGATAAGGAAAATTACAAGGATCATTGCATTTATTTTTGTAACCTTAAAAATAAATTTTCTAACTTTTTTTCATTTGATGACTCAAACATCCTACAGATAGTTGTCTTAAATATATAACTATTTATGCTATTAGCATTGTCTTAATTGTTACTTTTGTCTCTGAAAATACATATGGTTATTTTTCTGATGTCTCAAGTGGAGCAAATATCTTACTAGCCTGTTTAACATGCTAACGTATGTGAGAAAGTATGCCCTGTGGCCTGAAACATCATTTATGTTTTTGCCAGTTGCCTTAGTGTTTTAATTTCTGTTTGTATGCATTGCATTTGGTTAGGTTGAATTTATTATTGATTTCAACTGTTTGCAGATAGTGTACTGACAGACTGTTTGCTTGTGTCTCCTTTGAGCCAGCGTTTTTACCCTCATTAGTCTATGGATGTGTTCTTTTGAATGTTAGCCAAATGAGTTCATAGAACTGGTAGAATTAATAGAAGGAAAAGTAGGAGAGCTGTGTGACCTGTTATTTGTAAACATTATGAAACTGCCTCTCAGTGTTTGACTCTATACTAGTCTACATTTATTTTTTTCCCACAAGTTTTCCCTTTTTATTCTCTGGGGGTTTATGAGCTTCCCATCGTATACAGCCATTTGCTCAGCTCTTTTAGTTGCCTTTTTTTTTTGGG
>VZRE01015478.1:11217-49146 GCA_013396775.1 Cephalopterus ornatus
GGGGGGGGGGTGGTGGTGGTACATTTTTGTTTGATTTGATTTTGAAGACTAAAGCTACTAGGTAAATAACAACAGTAATATTCACCAGTTCTCTAATTCTGTAGTTTCAAACCATGGTTTGCAAGCAGGTAGGACTGTTTTTATAGAGATCTGGGACGTTAAAGAAAAAAAGGAAGCCTGATGTCATTCAGTTCAAATTCACTGTACAAGGTGTCTTTATTGGCCCACAAATTTAAAGAGTTAAAAAAATCCCTGGTCTAATTGTATTGTAAACTTCTTAAGGAAATGATATCTATTTTTATGACTTACCGCTTTCTGGATGTAAATATTATTATGCAAGTAATAATCCTTGTTTTCACAGAAGATAATTTATACCAACATTAAATTTTGGCATCAGTTTTGTTACATTGTGTAGATATTTATGAAAATATCCCTTCTCTTACATAGGGTTGTGAAGAGTATTTTCTCTGACAGAACACAGATTTGGCTGATCTTTAATTGCACAAAGAATAATCTATAGAGGAGCATTTAAATTCACTTAGTTTGGGTTTATGAGGTCTGTCACATAGGAAGCCTGCTCAACTGATTTTTTTTTTTTTTTTCCCCCGACCGTTTATATGGCAACATTGCATTTCAGTAAATCCAAATTCTTGCATCTTAAAATGTCAGGAATTTTGTTATTTGATGTTACTACACTTCTGTTTTCTCCTCTGCTTGAGAACAGCACTGCTTGCTAATGTTAGGAGGGGTTAGGTAGAGGAGGTGAGTGTGGTGGGAGTTGGGGGTGGGAAGTAAAACAGGCTCTGGCTGTTTACGCATTCCAGGCAACCATAGATCTGCTTGCTTTGAGGCCAGAAATATTTTCCTTTTCACTATCAGTCTTACAGATCTGCGGTATTTGGGCACACTGCCAATAAAAATAAATGGCAATGTGTTAATCTCTTAGATTGAAATGTAATAAACAGTATTTTACCGTTTTGTGTGTGCGCATAAGAATAAAAGATTAACAGCACTTTGTAATTAGAGTATGACATTTTTAGAAATACTGAAAGTTATGAATAGTGCTATACTTCCTTCAAGAATTGCCTATAAAAGGCAATCTAAAAGTAAATTTGACTCCTTTTTGCTAGCTTATTCCAAAGGGAAAGTCGCATAATCAAAATATTTTTGCTAACTAGATTTTCTGTTTTCAGCATGATAACCTTTGGCTCAAGGAGCTTATCGTGAGTCCCTGTTTCTAATTTCCATGTAATGCGTGTATATATGTGCATTTTTTTTCATTTATTTTGTGGTGGGTTTAATCCGTTTTGTAGTCCTTCATTTATCATTCTGGTTTCCAGCACTTGTGTTTCAGAATTCTGATGAAATCAGATACACAAAGCCATCTACCTGCATGTCTTTTTTTTGTTTTTTTGGACAGTATTGGAAATTATTTCCTGCAGTCTGCACTAATACAGACTGAGCAGGCAGGCAGATGAATAATGATTTCTTCTAGGTTCTGCCTAATGTAATGAACAGACCTTCTGTTTATTATTATTTATCAATGTTTGTGTACATGCGATTTCCTTCCCCGAAGCTTGCTTTCTTGAGTTTCTTAAAGCTGTACGCTATATGTGACATTATTAGTTTATCCCAAGTGGTGCAGTAATTCCACTTTGTCATTCCAGCAGATTTGTCACTGGGACTTGATGTGGCTCAGCTTCTTGTTGTTTGTCCTTTCTGAACAAAATTTGTTACCCTTCAGAAATACTACTGTATAATTATGACACACACAAAAAAAGACAATCCCACTGAGATAACAGCTGTTACCCTCAGTCTTAAGACCATCCTAGCACATGCAGTGCAAAAGGTAATTCAGACTATACAGTTGGATTTTTTTCCAAGGGCAGCTGATTGCTTAAAACTTTGCTGCATAGCTGTGACTGCCATCCGATCTGCATTTAGAGGCATTAAACTGCTCTCGGAAAAGCTGTGGGCTTCTTCAGCTAGACCACCAGCAACCTGGATAAACATGGTAATATCTCTTAGCTACATTTTTAGGAAAAGAGTACTGCTCTCCTCCTGTAGTGACCTGGATCTAAAGCCGGAGGTTGTTTGGGGTTACTGTCAGGCGAGATCAGACTGTTGAGTTTAATCTAAATGGAAGTAAACACGAACGTTACCTGCACCTCATTATTCCTGTGCTTTTATGACACACACTCAAGCCTGTTTGTATACTGGCTATGGCTCATGCTGATTATGTTGTTAATAGTTTGTGTCTCTAGAGTATGTACTAGCTGGGTGCTTTAGAAGCCAATGTTTTTGAATATAGATAGCTAAATAAGTGGCTTGTTTTTCAGAAGCCTTGGGTAGGTATAGCCCCAGTTGAAATCAGAAGAATTCATGGCTGCTTAGTGCCTGAATAAGTAATTAGTCTTAATACAGGAGTGCATCATAAGATTGTGACAACAGAAGGTCACCTCCCTCTTTTTCCCCCAAAGTTAAATAAAGTGGTATTTAAAAAAATCATAGAATCATAAAATCAACCGGGTTGGAAAAGACCTCCAAGATCATTAAGTCCAACCCTTGATGAACACTGCCATGGTTGCCAGACCGTGGCACTAAGTGCCACATCCAGTCTCATCTTAACCTCCAGGGATGGTGAATTCACCACTTCCCTGGGCAGCCCATTCCAATGCCTGATTACTTCCTCTGTAAAAAATTTCTTCCTAATATCCAACCTAAACCTCCCCTGGCAGAACTTAACAACATGCCCTCTTGTCCTACTGCTGGTTGCCTGGGAGAAGAGACCATCCCCCACCTGGCTACAACCTCCTTTCAGGTAGTTGTAGAGAGTGATGAGGTCTCCCCTGAGCCTTAAAGAAAACGATCCTACCAAGTGACTACTACGAGTCTTTATATAGATGGGTGGGGTTTTTTCCCCATCTCTGTATATTTCTTGAAAGGGCAAAATTTGGCCCTGATCCTCAGCAGCAGCTTCTCACATTTAATGTATGAGTGTCTGTCCAGGTGGTGTGTGGTTTGTATCGAGGTTAGAGGGTCTCTGTTGTAAATTGGTAACAAGTTTTTCTGCCATATGTGCTTAGTTTTATTTAATGTAACATTTATTGTAGTGGGAAGATGTATTATTATTGTAGTAGTGATTTGGTTTACTATTTATTACAAATATTTCCTGACTTAAAAAACATGAAAACTTGTTTTGTGGTTGAAATAGTAGGAACTGGGAATCTTGTTCTTCTTTGAACAAGCAGAAACACTAAAGAAACAAGGATATGAGGTATAGTAGCCTAATGCAAAAAAACCCCAAAAAAACCCCAACCTCAAATGCTTCTTAAAATTAGGTAGACTAGCATATTAATTATATGGATAAATATCTAGAAATTAGTAGTATCACATGATCCATACTGTATAAGAATTACATGCATATTGCACTGACTTGAAGGTTTGTTTTTTTTCTCTGTAGCTTAGAAATATCGTCAGGTTGATTGAGAACTTAGTGGAAGGTATTTATTAAGAGAAATTTGATGAGCAGAACAAACTGGCATGTACTTTTCCTATCTACAGAAAAGTTTAGGACCTGTAAAACAGTAGCTTGGACTTCTCATTTCTTTCTCTTTTTGTTTAGGCTGAGAATGTTGGCCTGCATGAAGCATACTGTAGGCTGTTTAAATATGATCGGTTAATTTTGAGCCACAGAAACTATGAAATGAAAATTCAGACATACTTTTAAAGTTTTGGTTGTCATCTTTTTTTTTGCTAGTAACAAGTCTTAGACAGCCAAGATCAATATAACAAAATGGCATTGTTGACCTAGCAAAACAGTTGGGCTAATAGTTCAACCCTACAGATGCTACTTAATAACTTTCTGTAGAATTATTATTTAGTACTTGTTTTTGATTCACAAAATTTCTTAGAAATCTTAGTTATGAGTCTGGCTGATGCAGTAACAAGCCCCAGTGAACAGTGTCACAGAGGCATATGCAGCCTGTGATGGAGAGGCCAGTTTAGTACTTTATTTGTTTCTTCGACCCCAGCCGATCAGTGAGTAATACCTGCATTTTGCATAGTTGTACCAGCATCTAACTGTGTATCCTTATGAGTTTGTATTCAAATAAGGAGAAACCCCACCTTCCCAGAATATGTGAAAACCTAAAGATACTTCATGGAAAGCTACTGTTTCAAGAGACCTTTCATAAGTAGGTGACAATAACCTAGAGAAAAAGAGCATGAGCTGGTCCTTGCAGGAGGAACCCTCACCTAGCTGGCAGATTTTCATTGGTCTTTTGCAATTGTTGTTTCAAAAAGGTTTCTCTCACCATTGGTTTCACAGTTTTTGAACGTGATAGTTTCAAAACCTGTTCTCGGCTAGCCTGCTTCCTGTGAAAAGTGGTGTTCGTGTGCGCCACATCATGCCGGTGAGAAACAAATTGTGTTTTGATCTGCAGGTCTTGCTTTGCTTATTAGATTTTATGTTCCCTTTGGAGGGGGTGAATGAGAGAGAGAGAGAAGCAAACAACAGTGCTGATATGGTGCAGCTGTACTGGAGAGAGGCACTCATGCCAGCTTTCCTCCAGGTTTGATCTTCTCACTGATTCTTACCAGTGGTAGGTCTGGTTGAAGCTGGTAGCAGAATAGCTTTTAAAAGGCTGTGATCCCTTGGAAGGTAAGCATTTGCACAGAACCAGTTTTCAGCCTTTGACTAAGCATTAGCCTTTCTGAAAAAGGAAATTGGATCTGCAAGTGTTATAAATTGCTACAAATTGTGTTGATGAATCTGTAAAAAAAAAAGCCCTATGAAAGTAAACCAGAAGAGAACAAAAAAAAAACAAACAAAAAACCAACCCCCAGCATCCCTCACCAAACCAAAATTAAGCAGATGACAGACTTGTTAACTGAGCACTGAGGGTTGTCTTAGGACATAGGTGCTTACATTTTGAATTGATTCTCAATTGTCAACTTGATGTGTGTGGGAGGTAAAGTGAACTTTTCATGAAAAACATTCTCATAGGAACAGTTGCTATTTGTGGTTCTTCTGGTACACTTAGGTGTATGTTTGGGGAGAAGGGAAATGACATATTAGTGTTTTCAAGTCTCCTAAATCAAAGAATTGCCTTATTTTTCTTCAGCAATGCAATTTTTAGATCATATCCATTTTTTTGTCTGCTAGAAAGATATGTTTAATTTTCAAGTAAATAAATTTTTCTTATTTTAAAAAACTGTAATTTGGTCATTTTAATTGTAAACATTTTAATTAAAATTCTGATAATAAAAAGAGTATTTATATAAAGGAGCTGATTACAGCTGGTGATATAAGGTCAAAATTAGGCCAAATTTTTGACATTGTCTATCAGACTTCCTGACGTAGACATGTATGCCTTTATTCCAGTTGTTTCTGTAATAGTTTGCAGACCATTTTAGCTGTTTTATGATTGCCAGTACTGTACAGGTTGACACTGATCTAAAAAGGAGCTGTGTTTAGAGCCAAGAACTGATCTTTTTGCTAGTTACAAATATGTCTTTTTCCTCCTTGAACTTACTTCAGCATAGAAGTTAACTTAATAAAGCCATTTGTCCCTTAACATTAAAACCAAAGTGCTGTTAGCTGCATTTTGATGACTTAAAGTGTTCAACATCAGGTTGGATGGGGCTGTGAGCATCCTCGTCTAGTGGAAGGTGTCCCTGCCCATGACAGGGAGATTGGAACTAGATGATCTTTAAGGTGTCTTCCAACCCAAACCATTCTATGGTTCTATGAATATGTCTAAGTTGAGTTTTAAAGAGTGCGGCTAAAAAAAAACCCCAAAAGCAAGACGTGTTACAACTGTATTTATATACTTAATATTTCTGTGACATATATGTCTTTATTGTAGGCCAGAAATTTCCTTCATATAGGATGTGGCTGTAGGTGTTCAATATTTATGTCTGTGCTTAATTGCATACACAATAGTTTCACAGGAGTAAACAGCAGCACTTGTGTGTAGAAAGCTTAATGTGTGTACGTTTAGGACTTGACCTTAATTACTAGTTTATAATTTCTAAGAATTTCCTGTCTCGAATTGTTTTAAAATCCATCTTACTTCTACTTTGTAGATTTTAAAAACAGTACCCAGTAACTAAGAGCTTTCAATGGGCAGTGAAACACCTACTTGCTGGGCCTTCTGGTTTGTCTTTGTGGTAATCTTTATGTACCTCCAGCTCCCTCTCAGCAGAGACTGGGCAGAGGAATATTTGACTGCTGCCCTCAGTGCTCTTAAGGAAGAACAAGTCTGTGAGGCTTCTATGTAAATAACATAGCATTTAGTAATGAGAAAGTTAGCAACTCTGGTAATTGCTCATGGGGCATATCTATGTAGAATTGTGCTTTGAAAATTTCTTTCAAGTTATCTCCATATCTTCTGTCTGAATTTTATATCCACCAGCAATGCAGACTCATTCTGCAACTAAAAGCAAGAAGTGTATATTTCAAACATTGTCTAGTCATGGTTAGTTTCTTCCTGTTACAATCCTTAGAGAAGTTAATGCTCCCTTCTGAGATGAAGGAGGCTTGTCACCAAAGGAATTGAATAAATTACAGCGGTATTCAAAGGGTAGAATGAAAAGGCAGGTGTGGGAATCGCAGCTGAAGGTTTAGTCACATGAAGGAAACAGTTGTAAATATGCAGTCTGGTTCATAATGTAGGAAAAAGGGAACTCAGAGTTCCCAGACAGTGTATAGGCAGAGTTTGAGTGGTTTATAAATATTTGGGGTGCTTTTTCCCTCTTGCATTAAACATGCTATTTTTCAAAGGCTTTCTGTCTAAGGTAGGCACTAGGCTTTGTTTACCCAGCCATTTTGAGAAGCAGTGTGGATGTTTTTCATACTGTTAAAATACGTGGTTCACCATATTTTCCAGAGCTGCTCTGGTGTCAGGCTGTGGGGCTGTGTGTGCCACATATCCTCATTGCTGGAGGCTGCCGGGCATTGCAGACATTGCCGTGGCTGGCTCCTCGTGTGTGTTGCTGCACGCAAGTCTCCCCTGATCAGGGTAAAGCATCTTCTGGGACAGTGTGACACATTTGATGGAGCCACCGAGCCTCTCCCTGGAGAACATGCATCTGTCAGGAGATGTTCTGGGAAGCAAGGGAGGAGATTAACAGCAATAGTACAAGGCAGCAAGGCCAAATTTGCCTGGCACAGCCATATGGTTGTTAAAGTATTGCTGTCAGATTGCTTCTTGTTGGTGGGCAAAGAGGGCTGGGGTGCACCCTGCGGGAGGGCAGGGTTGGAGGAGGCAGGAGTTGGGGAAGAGGGATGCATGACAGCTTTTCCTGGGTGGTAGGGGCTGCAGGATGTACCTTCCTCCTCCTTTTACTCCTCCTTTTCCTCTCCTGCACACTGGCAAGGGCTGTCGATGGGCCGTGGCTATTGTTTGATGCAATTAGTTTTTATTGACTAAGACGACCTTAATAGGTTTCATTTATGTACCTTGGTTTTATTGCAGTTAAGCCCTCTAAATACCCATGAGGCTCCTAAAATAACAAAGATACTATTAATTAGAAGCTAAAAGGAGCATAAGCTTTAAAACAATCATACTTTCCTCATCCTTTAGTACATGTACGTATTTAAAAATACACTTTCAGTCTTTGAGTCAAAAATAATTTTCAAAAATCATCTTCAAATCTATAAAAGCAAACATAAGAATTACAATTGATTTAACCTGTGAAACTATTCTACCCCACTTGTTTGAAATTGAGTGGATTTCACACTAATGGTATCTCTTAAAATGGGAGAGAAAGGGAGAGAAGAAATAGCAATAGGTAAATAAAAGGCCTTAGAGCTAAAAGCCTAATGCGTAATAGAAATGTTTTTTGCCACTTGTGCAATCAGCAACAAAATAAAGACAGTACATTGGACTGGAAGCTGAAGTCTTCTACTGTGAAATGGAAATTTATCTGGTATATTGTACTCATAAAAATATATCATTTGTTTTTCTGCTAATGAGTGCATGCCATATTATTGTTTACTAGTTATCATTCTAGTCCAAATCAGAATTGAAGTTGGCAGACCATAAAGGAAACTTCAAGACAGCTAAATATCATCATCCGGACCTTCATTTACTGTATATTTTTGTAACTTCAAAGTTAAGATAGATCGAGGAACAGGCATATTAATCATCAGCCCAGTTCAGTTCAAATAACTAATATTTTTATGGATTCATCTTATTTAAGAATTGATTAAAATTTCAGTATTACTGCCTTTAGAAATCCAGTTGTCTATTAAAAATAGAGCTGTTTAAGGTGGAATACTAGCATGGACTTTGTGTACCTAGGAAGTACATGTAAAGCACTATGCTTTTCCCCTGTGAAGTGGCTTGACTGGCTGCGGTGCTGTGCAGTGTTATGTTCGGTAGGTGTTTTGCTCAGCTGACAAGTGTAGCCATTTCAGTGCCCTGCCTGAATGTAAGAGTATGAAAAGGTTGAGAAGGAGAAGAAACTGAAATAATCAATTTGTGTACCCTGGGCACATTGACAGCTACAGCTAGAGTGAGTTCTGTCTGATTTGAGCACTTGCCAGCAGAAGCCAAAGTTTTTTTGGTGAAAACTAAATGGCAGGCCAGTCCAGAAGCTTTCCTTGGGTAGCACGAATGAGCGTGGGGATCTTGAGCTGGTGAGCGTCATCTGGCTAAGCATTATTGAGGTTTTCCTAAAAAACAGAATCTGTGGTTTGCATTCATAAAATCATAGAATATCTCAAGTTGGAAGGAGCCCATAAGGATCATCAGGTCTAACTCCCTGCTCCTCACAGGACTTCCTAAAACCAAACCATAGAACTAACGGCGTTGGCCACATGCCTCCTCTGCCCGGCTTAGTGTTGTGACCATTTCCCTTGGGGAGCCTGTTCCAGTGCCCAGCCATGCTCTGGGTGAAGAACCTTTCCCTACTGTGCAATTTGGCATCGTCTGTCTGTCTGTCCCTCCCAGAATAGAACACCCAGCTCTGTTAAACAACCACATTTGGCAGTGTTAATGTGCTCAAAGATAGGGGATTCCTACAGGTGTTGCAAGGATTAGTGGCTAAGGGGGTGAAGGAGACAGAAGTCATGGCACTCCCACACAAAATGGGAAGAGTGTAACTCTTGGTTCATTCTGTGGGGCAGCAACCAGCTGCCCAGTCAGGTATGTGCACACTGACCGGCTGAGTGGGACGTGCCGTAATCATCTGGGTAACAGCAGGAGTTTGGGAGGCTCTTCAGCAGACGTGGAGTATGAAAGTGTCAAAACCCAGATTCCTTTGGTTCTGCTGCTTATAGAACAACATATTTATTCATTATGTGGGCTGCAGTCTGGTAAGAACTTAAATCAAATGCCTATTTGCAGAAGGGGCATGAACTCACTCTTTTTAAAATATGCTTTTGAGTGGAATTGTGAAATGCAGATAGAGTTATAAATCCATCAGTGAACTGACTATTTTAAACCCAACTAGTCATGTTTCCAGAGATTAGATTTTTACAAATGTGATATTTTTAGATGGATGAAAATGAGCATATACCACATGCCGGAGGTATTGAGCAGCTTTGTAAGCTGTAAGTTTAAAGCCTTCTGTTTACAATATGATGTTTTGAAATCTAATGGTGTACAGTATTTGTCAAGTGGGTTTATCGTTACAGAAGTGTAGCGTAGTTCTAAATGTCTACAGAATTGCAGAATCACCATAGAAATTTATGGTTTATCAAGCAATGAGAGAATTTATGCTGATAATTAAGACTTCTTATGTAGTTAATTTCTGTAACTCTTGCATGAGGACCTTCTGTTATTAAGCTATGTACAAAAGCATGTATAGATTCTTTGAGGTATTGGGGTGTGATGTGCAATACATAAAAAACTGCTTCATTTTTAGATCACATTTTCGCGCTAACCTGCAATAGGAATATGGATTTTCTTTACCTTTTAATTTTGATTATTTTCGATTATGGCCCAGCTGGCATTTCAAAATACAGTTGATATATAACAGAATGCCTACCTCTTGTCAGTAGGTACATTTTTTGAAATTAGTTGTGATATGGTTCTCATCCAGGTTGGTCCTAAGAGGGAAAGCTGCATCCAGGAGTGCATCAAAGAGCATCACCAGCTGCTCAAAGAGGTGATTATCCTGCTGTATTCAGTGTGGTGCAGCCTCACCTCGAGCACTATATGCAGTTCTGGGCCTCACAATTTAACAAGGAAGTGAAGGTCCTTGAATGTGTCCAGAGGAGGAAAATAAATGTGATGAAAAGGGCTGGAAAGCATGTCCTGTGAGGAGCGACTGAGATCATTGGGCTTGTCTCCTCCTTGGACAGAAGGAGGTTGAGGGGTGACATCATTCCTCTGCACCTTCCTGAGGAGGGGAAGTGGAAAGGGCGGTGCTGATCTCTTCTTGAGAATCCAGTGGCAGGACGCATGGGAATGTCTCAGAGCTGCATCAGGGAAGATTTATACTGGACATCAGGAAGCATTTCTTTACCAAGAGGGTGGTCAAACACTGGAACAGGCTTTGTAGAGTGGTGGCTGACACCCTAAGCCTGACAGTGTTAAAGAGGCATGTGGACAGTGCCCTTACAATGTGCTTTAACTTTTGGTTAGCCCTGAATTGGTCAGGTAGTTGGACTAGTGAGAGTTGTAGGTTCCTTCCAACTGAAATGATCCTATCCTATCCTGTTCTTTAGCTGTGGAGCTCCTGTTATTTTTGTTATTAGACCTGTAGAGCTTAGTATCTCACAGATCAGGCTGAACATATATCCTGTAACCATGCAAACCAGAAGAAAATAAAAGTACCTAGATGTTCCTTTACATGGGACTTGATAGAAAGCCTGCTTTGAGTGCGAGTTCAGGCATTTTGGAACGTCCACTCTTGGCAGTCAGATTAGAGTTTGTTATGATCTGTTCTCGATACTGTTTTCCAGGCATAAAGAAGCTTATTGTCCTGTAGTGATGACAGTGTAAAAAAACTGTGATAGCCTGGTTACCACCTGCTAGAGGTGCTGCCATTTTTTGTTTGGGTTTTTTTTTTTTGATTCAATTGTAACCTGTTTAAAGCTTAGTCCATTTACCTATCCCCTTGCCATAAGTCAGTGGTATCAAGTTGTTTTAACCACATTACCTTAGATTAGAAAACACTTCTGTGATAATGAGTTGCTTGTTCTTAGCAGTGGTTACAGAAAATCTAATAGACATAAATATGACTTTATAGAAAACAGGGAGAAAGGACTTGTGAAATGACTGTAGAGTGGATGACTGAGCAGCTATTTTTGTTCCATTTCAGGTATACCAAGCAGTGCATTCTGAAAGCATGCAGAATTTCTATCAAAAAATTTGCCAAGCTTTTATTCTGGAGGCAAGAGATTATATTGGTAACTGGAAGAGTGCTCAAGAGAAAAATTAGTTGTTCAGGATTAAGCTCACTGTCTACAATGATGATCTTTCCTGGACTGACATGTCCAGGGTGTGACCAGTGCATGCTTTTGTTTTCGCACTGTGCTCAGATTTAATTACCTGTATTTGGAATGAAATCCCATAAAATTGAAAAAGTATTTACATTACTTTGCACCCACAGTAAGTCATTTCCTCTCTCTGGGAATAGCTGCAAAGAAATGGTGCTTTAAGAGAGGGACTGCACCATCTGGTTGGGTGGGATGAGATACATGGATGGAATGGTTAAAACTTGAAAGCCTCCCTTCACCTGCTTTTGCTCTATCCATTCTGCTGAGAAATTATTAACAGGTGCTGAAGGCATGAGTGCTGCATGGCCCTGAACTCTCAATGCACAAAGAAAAGATCAAACATACCCTTTTTTTTAAAAAATGAAAGGAAACCACTGGAGTTGGAATTTGTTGTGAATGAGGACTGAATCTGACAATACTTATTAGATTTTAAGTGAAGGTGAAATATAGCTGTTAACAATCACATCAACAGTTTCCTACCACAGAGAGGACACTAGCAGAATGAGGAGGGATTAAGAAACTATTTTAATCAAATGTTAAACACTGTTGAGAGAGGTATGGCTGAGGGTACTTTGCTCAGAAAGAGATACAGACACTCTTTTAAAGTAAGTAAGATGATTTCCCCCTCCTTTTTATTTTGTATCAGTGCTTATCCCATCCTCCACATCGTGTTTGTTAGGCTGAAGATTTTGAAGAGATAACATTTGCTTTCTCTCCATATCAAGATCTCAATCCCATTTGCGTTGACATTTTAGCTTTATGAGCGAGAATGCATTATGTAAAGTTTCCATTAGCCAGCAAAATATTAAATTAAGTGTTGAAAACGTGAGTGGTTTGTGGTGAATGAAGCAGAGCAAGTCACGGAGATGATTTGTACTCGTCAAAATTAGATAAAGTTGTTGGGTTTTTGTTTTTTGGGCTTTTTTTGTTTTTTTTTTTAAAGTTAGACAGAGAATGTAGCCTACCACTCACTCTCTTTCCATTCTCTTTAACTTTGTTCAGGAAATGAAATACACTGAAGGCCAACTTTTTAATAACACAAGTGAAAGCATAGCTATAATTTGTAGTTGGAAATACTGTGAGTAGCATATGTGGCTGTACGTTCCTTTGGCAAGATGTTACTCGCATTCTCCTTGAACATATAATTATGTATCATTGCTTAATAAGGAGAGAACTTCTTTGTCAAACATTTCTCTGTAGCATTACGCTTTCAAACTGCATGTTGTAATGGAATGCTTTGGAAGATACCAAAAGGTTCAACTGCATTTTTTTTTTCTGATGGGAGATAACATAGCTGCAGCATTAATTGTAGTCTAAAGTAGGTAAAAGTGTAATATGCAGTAGTGTATTTGTGCATAAGTAGTACAGGAATATAAATGAAATCTGTCTTGACATGCATTCATGGTAACATTCTTGCAGTTTGTTTACAAATGAAAAAATATCTATCTTTGGTAGAAAATTCTATGTTTAAAGCAGTGTCCCACTATCCTTTGAAGTGTTAAATGCTCCTGGGTTTCATTTTTTTTTTGGCACAAGGGTAGTGGATGTTGAAGAAGCCAACAACATTAGCTTGCACAGGAGCATTCCTGTCTTATTTTTGTTTCTAGGTCTGTTTCCTGTGTTGGGGGAAGGGGAATGAGAGCACAGCTGCTGCCTAAGTTCAAGATGAAGCTGCTTCTTTAGTGTGTTATAAGCCTTGGTCACAGTTTCTTACTGGAAGCTCTTAAATGAGCTTTAGTCTGATATTCAATTGCGCTTTTATAGGCATGAAATCTCCCTCCTTCCCCTTTCTCTTCCCTGACTCTCCATTTTAGTCCCCAGCAACAAAACCCACTCACTAATGAAACAAAACTCCTGATTATCTGCAACATAAATATCCAAGAGGACCCTCAGAAGCAGAGCATTTTGATGTACATGTTTCTGAGTTCAGCATTGGCTGGACAGAGCTATTGATCAGTATTTGTTCTGAGATTTTTTTTTCCTCATATTAAACTGTTGATGCAAGCCAGCACAAAAGATTGGCAACTTTGGGTACCAAAGTTGATACATTTGATCCTTTATTTCTCAGAGAAGCTGAAACGTCACAGAGAAAGGGAGATGAATTTTCTGCCTGATTATTTATGGTACCTCCAGTAATTCAGACAGAAAAAATCACAGCCTATTCTTCTCTTATATTTACTTATACATATTTTAAACAAAGTATTCTATCTGAATTTTGCCATTCATATTCCTTGAGCAGAAACACTTCTAGTTTTTCATAGTTGCACAAACAAATTAAAGTACCTCTTTCTTCTGTTTGTCCAGTTACCATTTTTATTAGCCTGTGTTGCAATCAGGTATGTATAAAAGAAATAAAAGAAGCCTGCATTGGGAAGAATGTCAGTGTTGCAGTTATTCTCTTTCATGCAGTGGTAGGACTTAATATTGAGGTACCTTTGCTTACATAGACTAAAATGTTCTGGTGAGAAGAAAAATCATGTATTGTTGGATGTACTTTATTTTCCTGCAAGAGAACAGTTTGATGGTTGGATAGGAAGGGTGTGTTTTGTTTAAAATGCAGAATAATGTGGAAAAAAAAGTTGTTGCCTCCCAGAGGCATAGAGTCTGGAGCAGCAGGTACTTAGATAGAGGTCCAGTTTTCAGCATGGCTGTTTGAATGTCTGAAGATAGTGTAATCCAAACAGAGCTGACAAAGGAGTTAATGTTGGGCACTCACTGTTGATTTACAAGTCTTGGCATACCACGAAGGTTTCTACCTGGCTCAGCACCAGCATTGTAGACTAGATAACCAAGGTAGTTATAAGCCTGGATTCCTATCCAGGTAAAATGATGGAATAACTCACGTAGGACTTGGTAAATAAAGGTTAGAGGAGAATCACAGGGTATTGCTAATGCTTGTCAGCATGAGTTTGTTAAAAGTAGGCCTTGTAAGATTACCCCCCTTGCCGTGTTTTTCAGCCACTTATGCGGTAGGCTGTTGACGAAGTAGTGTGAAAATACACATTTAGGCTTGTGTAAGGTTATTCCCTTGGTGCTATTTGGCATTTTCGTAAAGAATCAAGAATGACACACAGTGAGAAGGACACACAGTAGCTGAATCAGACCTAGAAGAGGATTAATACACTTACATTTGTGGTCCTTGAGTGTCTGTATCAGTGGGTCGACAGTCCTCCAGACTTGAACATTTTCTCTTTTATCCGTGCCCATGTAAAAATAATCACTTAAAAAGTTTATAGAATATTCAAAGATTGAGAAAATAATAATGAATAGAGCAAATTGCTGAGTGATTATGCTTGTAAAACTGGGAAAAACAAGATTGTTTCTTTAACGTAGCAAATGTAGCATTCCACAGAAAGAGACTAGGACATGGGGCTTCTTTTAGAGCTGTAGACTCCATCCTATGTAAAACATCTTTGGCTGAAGGGCTGACATGGTCTCTGGGTGCATAAGGTAGAAAGTATGGGAATAGGAAGGGAGGTGGCACTCTAGCGCTGAGAGGTTTACGGCTGGATTGTTTTCTCTAGTTCTAGTGTCCACAAGTAAAGAAGAAAACAGTTGAAGGTTCAGAGAAGAGTTGCAGGATTAAAAAGGGTGGAAACAAGCCTTAAGTAGAAAGGTTCTTTGAGTTTAAGATATTGAGCTTAACAGAAAGCTGAAATGTATTCTCTTTGAGCCTTCGTAATGTATATAAATCCCTGAACTTCGGTGTTTAATTCTAACTGGGAGAAGGATGGAGCCCCTCTATTCTGCTCCCAGTTCTGTCATGTCTTGACAGTTTTAAAAGCTTCACAGATTTTATATATAATAATGGCTTAAGAGTTTTCAGTGAAGTAGTTAAATATAATTATCTGATTTTATAGATGGAGAAAGTGGAATAAAGTCACATGCTTTAGTTCTGCTTCTGGATTTTTTGTGGAGTACATTTACAGAAATCTCAAGGTAGGGCTATTTTCTAATTGTGTTGTCCATTGAAGTGGTTCTGTGAACTTTCCAAATTCAGGATAATGAAATTTTTTTGAAAGAGAATTTATATTTGTTATATGGGCTATGATCTTGAGGAGTTATGTTGGTAACTGCAATCCTAAAACTGAAATTCAGTGGCAACTAAGATGGGAAGTTAACGGTTTGGTCATGTCTAAGAACTACAAAAAGTGAACAGTAACATAATGAAAAATCCATTAAATACTTTATTTAATTATCCAGTGACACACATGCATATTGGTATATGGGCTACTTGAAAAATCAAAGAGGTGAGACTGGTGTGAACTGTAGCATATTATAGAGAAAGATTGTGAAGTCAGGAAATGTGTGATAGAGTGAAACACTGGCGATATACTTTTAAAAATGCATCAACTTATTTATCAGGGAATCATACGCTATGTATGTATATATGCGTGTATATATACATGCTATTTCTGTGGAAGTTAATTTTTTTTTTTTCTGTATTAAGAAGTGCCATATGCTGATGCTGGAGAAAATTTCTTACCATTAAAATATATATTAAAGGAGAAGCAATACAACCCTTAAATTATTATTGCAGCTTTTGCATAAATGTTCATTATGCACTGTCTTTTCCTATATTAGTAGCGGGAGGCAAATAGTGACCTGAATAATGAATGCAGTACACAATATAGTGTTTTCCAGCAAAGCACTTACGGTTACGTAAAGCAGGAAGAACAGAAGTGCAATACAAAAATGTGGAGGAGATAAAAAAAGACTGAAAACAAAGGAACAAGGCATGGAAATAGGATCTAAAAGTTCACATTTAAGCAGTTTTCTTATTAATACGTAAATATATATATATATATTTGGCTAAACAGAGGTTGACTAATCATTCTCAATTTGAATTTTCTCAAGGATAGCTGTGTACTTGCTATCCTATGTCAAATGAATTATTTCTCAGGTATAAACTTGTCAGCAGATGTTCCAAGGCTCTAGTCTGCTTCCACCCTCATGATATGATGGGGTGTGGTGCTTCAGAACTTGGCTACTCTATACCTGGGAAGAGTGATTCAACTTTAATTAGGTCAGTCTTTTAATGTCAAAACCCTCAAGCTTTTCATTGTCCCAACAGATGCATGACAAAAAATTAAACCCACAAATCTCAGTGCTATGTATGTATACATGAACTCTTGGAACTTCAGACAGCTGTGAGAGCTGTAAAACCAGAGTTGTTTATGCTGCCAACAAACAAATAACACCAGGTCTTGCCTTCAGCCTCTTCTGAACTCTTAAAAACCGAGCAAAAATGTTCCGAAGTGAATTACGAATGTAGCAGTCTTGCAAATTATAAGAATATTGAGATCACATGTTTATAGAAAGTGTTCTGCAGATGATCTGAGTCAGTGCTGAAGGGTTCAGCCCTGCAGCCTGACACAGAAGTTGTGGCTGATTAAACTAAACTAACTTGGCTACTGTATCAGAATTGTGTCATTGCTCAGAGCCTTCCTAACTCATTCCAGGGGACACAAGGCCTCCTTTTTCTTCTCTAGCCATTGTTACTTTAAAAAATCCAAAATATGAACTGTACAGTAATGTTGTTGTCTGATGTGATCAACAGGGAGAATTTTTCTCACATGTGTATTCGTGTATAGATGGTGGATGGTTGTGTTTGTTCTTTAGGACTTGATTGAACTTTTCTCTAAATGTTGTGTATATTGTGCACGTGTCACAACAGTCAGTGTTCATTAGTGTTACAGGTGATAGAGGTGGAATGTATAAATACATATGTCTTTGTGTTCTGAAGTCTGTTCTAAAGTGACATATTCAGTTGTGTAATACTGTTTTTTCCTCAGTAGTATTTTTTTACACCTGAACAATGTAAGCAAAAACACATGGATTTTTAAATTGAATGATACCAGGAAGGTTCCTTGGAGTCCGTATCATTATTTGAAGGGAAGAGGGGAAAAAAAGCAGAAAGGAATCAGTTTTTGCTCCCTTCCCCCCCCCGCCCCATTTTTTTTTGTGTGTTCTCAGACTACAGCAGAGTTTTAGGTGTAAATAATATGCATTGTGTTGTATGTATTTTGAAACAAAACATCTCACGTGCAAGTATATTTTAATGTTGGAAGTTATGCTCTATGCTACGTCTGTTCAGCACTAAACTGTCTCTTTCAGTCTGAATCCCTCTGTGCGATGAGTGCCTGGGGGAAGGGAGAGCGACCTGCCTTCTTCTCAACTCTCCTGTGATTTATAGCAGTGTGTGACGAAAATGGCAGGACCCCAATGATACTGCATCATATGTAATTATTGTCGTCCTTCCTCTTGGTGTACTTTCTTTGCCATTATTCTCTTGGTGTTTTCTGGGTCAGAATTTAGGTGTTAGTCTAATGCTGCCTCTCTCAGCTGTCTGTCCTCATAGATTAAAGGAATCCCATTTTTAACTACGTTATTTTCTTGAAGACCTCTATCCTAAATTTCAAGTTGCTTGATTTTTACAAGAGCATGTAGTGACAGGACAAGGGGGAAGGGGTTCAAATTGAAAGAGAATAGGTTTAAATTAGATAATAGGAAAAAATCCTTTACTGTGAGGGTGGTGAGGCAGTGGAACAGCTTGCCCAGAGACGGTATGGATGCCCCATCCCTGGAGGTGTTTAGGGCCAGGTTGGATGGAGCCCTTAGCGACCTAGTCCAATGGAAGGTGTCCCTGCCTGTGGCAGGGAGGTTGGAACTGAATGATCTTCAAGATCCCCTTCCAGCCCAAACCATTCTGTGATTCATTATACAGAATGTTGTCCAGTGACTTCCTTCCCATCTTTACCTTTTTGGAGGAGCGGGGATGAGGCCAGGGACTGTAATACCCTGCTCCCAGCCTTTATTTTAAAATGCACGTGTATTTTTTTTAAACCAAGTTCCATCAGACACCAACCATGGGGAATGCTAATATTTTATCTTGGTTTTTTTTCTTTTATTATTATTAATTGAAATTTAAAGCTGGTATTTTAAAATTCAGTACTAAAAATGAGACAACCAAAATACTTGATTTTAAATCAAGTTAACAGTCTCAATTTTATCATGTTGATTACTTTACTTGGACCATTTCTGCAATATTAAGCATGTATAATATTAATTTAGAGGAAATTATTAAAAATACAGTTTACTTTTTAGCATATATTTCACATTGATTTGCATCATATGTCTTTGTAATTATTTTTGCATTTCTTCCATCCAATTTCTGCAAGATATGTTCCAAAACCCATTTATTTTCCTATGTATTGATGGAAAATGTTTTTCCATCAAATTTTCTAATCAGATGTGCTTAAAATTGTTTTACAAGCAAACTGATTTTTCATTTTATGGATACTGAACAACTACTTTGCATTTATACCAGAAATAATAATAATAATAAGATACTCCCGGCACAAAAAGGTACCATACATCATCCATCTTTATACCTTTTCCTAAAACCTGCCAGTTTCCATTATGGAAACGTATGAGATGCCATGAGTCTCTTGGTATGTTTATGAGTGATATAGATCACAAGAAAATAAAGCTGCCCAGTGATTTCCATGGGTCCCACATGTTAAAATGCACTACAGAGGAAAATAGATAGTTTTGTGTTACATGCTTTTCTTTCACAGAGCTGTGGATCTCATTGCCATGGGCAGCACTTTAAAAAAAAAATGGGACTTATAATTTTGTTTGTCTTGCCTCATGCATGCTATTTTCTGCACCCAGTGGATTGAACAGTGAACCGTGTGAATTCTGGAAGTGGCTTTAGGCCACTCATCCTTGCTGGCTGTATAGGTGTTGTTCAGATATTGGGAATCACTAGGAGAATTATTCCTGCTTGTTTACAAATGTGTCAGCACCTCCCAGCAGGTGCTCCTGTTGAAGCACAAAGAGCTAATAAGAGAACTTGCTCAAAAATAATGGTGTGGCAATGGCAAAACATTGTAAGCTTCTGATAGCTTGTTTTGTGTCTCTTAAGTCCAAAATAAGGTCTCTCCAATGTATCGTTACTCCAGAATATGTCAGTGCTTTGCAATGGAATATAAAGTCATATCCTGTAATGTACTGGCTGATTCCTTAAAAAGTCATTTGACTTAATATCATAAAAATCTATATGATCATAGCCACATGTAAAAATTTCGTAGTTACGCCATGCAGAGCTCATTTTTAAATTTGAAAGTATTATTGTTACATAACACAGGCCATCAGAGCCTGGCTGTTACAGAAGCCTCAAGCTTCCTGTACTCTATAACCATTCATCCCAAAATGGGGAGTAGCATGCCTTACATTCATCCTTGCATAGCAAGAATAATAATAAGGGCTGAACTGAAGTGCCTTCAGCACTGTGGCATCCTGTGAGTGCTGAGGGAAAGTGTCACTGGGAGAACAGGTTTAAGTGCTCATGAAGAACTTGATCTTTCCAATCTTGCAGTTTACCTGTGAAAAGGCTACAGCATATGGTCATGTGCACAATATCTGGGAGGTCTTTTTACCATCTTACTGCAGTCTTTTCACAAATGGGTTTTTGAATGAAGTTGAACTACAACGCCAGAAAAGAAATATGCTTACGGCAAGTTGTTTTCCACCAGTGAATACAGAAATGAGTTGAGTAGAATGCTAGGCACACTGAAATGTTGTGCGTGGAAATCAGTGTTACCGTCTTGGCAAACTATCAGGTGTTGTTGCTCCTATGCAGAAGCCAGCAGCATTGCCATAATACAAGATGCTCCAGGCTCCCTATGAATTCCAGCCATCCCTGTTGATGGATCAAGAAGGATGAAGGTGCCACTCTGCTTTAGCTATTGTGTCGCATTTGTTCATGGACTAGAGGGAGAACAGCTGGTCTAAGCTACTTCAGAAAATGGAGTTCTTACTCTTTCTCTTTTATGAAAAACAAGTATCTTCCTTTCTGCTCCATTCTCCTCTCCCCAAGCAATCCTTACGTTCTCAGGCCTGATTGCAGGTGTAGGAGGATAGATAAACAAGCCTTGGGACCTGTGTTGTGCCTCATCTCCATCTTTCAGGTCTAGAAAGGAGGAGAAGTTGACCTTACTTCATCTGTCATTGATCTGAAAAAAAGGGGTTTGGATAGACTTTGCCGTAGCAGGAGGAACAGAAATTGTTTGAGGGGCAGGAGGTGCATGTGGGTGCAGTTGGCAGGTGATCTGAGCTACAGGTAACAGTAAGGCTGGCAAAACAGATAGCTAGTGAGAAATTTGAGGAGTAACAGGGAGCTCTGCTGTGCTTCTGAGTAGCCAGAGTACAGCTGCAGCAGGAAGCAAGGTTACTGCACTCTGTGAAGTGGCAGCCCCATAGCTGCTCTGTGTGTTAGAGATGTGTAGGAAGACTTCAAAAATCAAAGAGGATTAGAATAAAATTGAAGTGCATTCATACAAAAACAGGGGCTAATTTTTAATTAAGTTGTTTCTGGTCTTCAAATAGAGTTAGTACTACAAGGGAAAAGCTTGTGATACACTTAATGGTAAGCACATCTTCTAGTGTTTTAACAAATAATTTTTTTACATATGATTGGTTTGTTCACTGCTGATGAGAACTGCGTAGGGGTAGAAAAGATACTTGATCTGTTTAGGTATCGTCATGGTGTTATGATCTGCACCTTCTACATTTGGCATGATCAGTCAGTTACATTTTTGATTTAGATAGGTATGCATCACGGTTACAGTAGGGTTTTCAGTTCTGGGCAAATGAAGATAAAAACAGGTAGTGACTTAGGAAAACCTGGGGAAAAAAACAACTAATAGTATTTACTATTAAAATATATATAATTTAATATTATAATATATATTATTATAAAACTTTGAAAGTTTTATATATATATTTATTTTTAAATGAAAGCCTTTCAGCAGCCCGATACTGAGAACTTTCATTGGAAATGTTATAGACATTTTCCAAAATTAGCACTCTATATCAGTGCTACCTAAATTTTCTTGGCATTTCGGTCGGTGTTGACTATTTTAGCCAAATACATGTAAATTCATATAAGCTGATGAAATTTAGAAGGCCTCTCAGTCTAATAGAAACTCCTCATTTATCTTACCCATTGGACCAAAAATAAGATCATTTGATAAAACAAATCTCGTTTCTACTTCAACCTGATCTTACAAAATTTTGAGGCCCACCAGCTTCTCCCAGTTAGTTCTTCATTTGTGAAAGATAAATTTAATTTTGTGAGAGACCAGGTATGCAAAAGTCAACAGAAAAAGGAAATATTTAGGGCCTAAATGATAACAATGAAGACCTGTATAGTGGATGGAAAGGATTTTTGCAGCAGTAACAATGCAGCAGCAGTAATATCTTAATACATGTCAGGGGTAATGTTCACAAGCCACTTAAAAATATTTGTATGAGTATGTGTTTTGCAACTGCCAGTGCTATTCTGTAATCTCAACAGTTATGCAAATAACTGTGTGAAAAATAAAACCAGAAATTACCACAGGTTTTTTTTTGCCCCTTGTAGAACGAGCGGGACTCGTGTCATCAGTGCTGCCCCTGTGGGCCCTCTGCCTCCATGGCCCAAGCCCCGTGGGTGTGTAACGTGTGCCCTGGTACTGCCGGGGTTAGCGGTGCGTGGAGAGAGGTGTTGCCAGAGGCCAGGCTGTCACAACATGTGCCATAACTTTCACACAGGGTGTGAGTTGGGAAACTCGCATACTTGCCTGGAATGGTAGGAACTGTGTAGGTGACCTTGGAAGTTACAGGGCTTCATTAGAATATTCTGCAGTGTGTTTTGTAAATCCTGTGTAAACCTCTACAGAAGTGAGTCTTCAAAGTTGGATGGCACAATATTACCATAACTAAATTATAAATATCTTAAAAAAAACCAAAATCACAACTTCTAACAATCTTTGCTGGATCTGTGTTTCACTAGGGAGGCAATATGGAGCTTCCCAGTTCCAGTAAAACTGGAGGCAATGCACCTTCTTCCCATCTCTAGAATAGATATAGATCACATTTTAATAAAGAAAAGAATAACAGGGTGATTCACATAAATTATTTTCCTGCATCTTTGGGAGACCATTTATTGATGCTAAGTTCTAGTTATGTGCCAGTTATGTCAGCTGTTTAACTTCATTTTCCCTTCTTTTTTTTTTGATGGATAATTTAGCAACAAGCTATCCCAGAGAAAATAGGACTAAAAAATCTCAGTGAAAATAGGAATAAGACCCTTCACAGTTATTACAATGGTCTTGACTATTGTTATCGCCATGAAGGGTTTGTTTTTTTGGATGCTCTCCGTCAATAAGAAGAGCTCTATGAGGCCAGGCGGTTTTAGTAATGTAGTTTTGTTTCAGAGCTATACTCATTCTCCAAAGTTTCTCTCATGCTGTTAATAGAACAGATTTACAGGTGTGGAGGAATATATGGACAGTATAATTTTAATCCCTTGCTACTCTAAAATTTAGTGCCTAGCCTATAACTTCCATAGTTAGGAACTTTTTATCCAGAAAAAAAAATGTTCTTGTGAGCTTCCCAGAAGACAAAACAGAAATAGACCCAATTGCAATTCTCTGAAGTGAATCCAAGAAACTTTTCTGGTACAAGTCACTAATAATAGACATCTTAGAAGAATTTAGGAATAATACTTTTATTGACCAATGGTAAATCAATCCCAGAGGAGACCTCCTGTAGCAGAGCTGCCTGACTAAGCTCAGTAATTAATTGTTCTATACCTAATGTAAAGATATAATTAAATTTTAATATAATTATGTTGTCAAGGGATATCAAATCAGTGATCAAAGGTGACTTTAAAATTAAACTGTAGACCCCCCTTTTTCCAGAGATAAAGTTCACAAATTTGCTCAATATGCTTCATGTACGTGGCAAAACTGTTTTACTGTTGTGAGGAAGCATTAATTGTCTCCAAATGGAGATCCATGAAAAGCTCACCTACTGTGGAAGAAACCACCAAGGATGAGCCCATGAGGGTCACTGATCTACATCATGTTTGGTCTCTGATCTTGGATGGAAGGTGCACTAACCTGCCCAGCCCTATCAGTGCAAATTTAGGCATGCCTGGTAAGTGCAGGCAGAATGCATAGGCTGAAGAGGAAGACATACCTGAGACTATGTACTTGGAGTTTGAGTAGTCCAGATTGCTTTTTTTGGGGCTGAGGGTTGGGTAGCTATAATCCAGTCTGATGCAATTTAACACGCCACTTGGGTTTCTTTTCCTGTGGTTTAAGGAGAGAAATGGAACCCCAGCTAACGTAGGACAGGGGTAGTGAACAGAGGATCAAGGTGCTAGCAGATTTTAGAAACTTGACTGGTTAGTGTAAAAGGCTGGGAAGTGGTGTGCAAGTGCCTCCCTCCTTTGGTTGGGACTGTGAGACAATTGCCAGCCTTTCCAAGTAAGAAAGGGAACCGATTAGCTATACAGTCCTTAGCACTTTGACTTGGCTATAGGACCAAGAGAGAGAGACGAGAGGTGGTGTGTTCTCGGTTTGTGATTTCACATTACCTGATGTCACTGTAGGCTGGTACCAGAAAGGGATGTCCTTGTAGCTGTCTTTTGTTGACTTTAGCACACAGACCCTGGGGATCACATGGCATGAGGGAGGGTCCGATTAGAAGAGTTTTTATACCAGAAAGTTAGTCAAGGTGTGTGTGGGAGGGAGTAGTTTTCACTTGGACTGGCTGTTCTGTCTTGCACTTCTCTCTTCCCCGCTCCCCTGCACTGTAGCCATGGGACCATGGGCTCTGAGGCACGTGAAGAAGAGCCGAGCAACCAGGAGAGCAGCTGGGACTGTCAGTGGCGGCAATCTCCAGTTAACCAAATTAGATGCAGAGTCAAAGTTTTGAGTTCTTAAATCCCATATCTGCATCTTTTCTCCATGTGCTCTGTATTTTCCTGTGTGTTTGAGGTGGTCAGTTAACTTACCTAAAATATCCTTGTGCTACATAGAACAGTTTGGATTTTAGAGCATTTGTTCATCTTCAGTCTTGGGATTTTGTAATATTTTGTGTTTGGGCTGCTAGCCAGAAACACTCTCCAATATATTTGCCCAAGTTTTAACCTGAGTGAGTAATTTTAGGTTGGGCAGCCTGCCTTTTCTGCTCCTCAGCTTTCATCTCCATCCTACACTGTGGACTTCTCCTGGGAACTGTAGGGTGACAGTGTAGGCGTCTGCCCACAGCTCTCTGGGTGACCTTGCCAGCAGCTCCTCTGACTCCCTTGGTGGATCCTTTTCCCCTGCAAAAAGCCATGAGAGGAAACAATGGAAAGGGCCATCAACCTTCCACTGAACTCCCAAGGCTAAAGACCGGGCTATGTCTCTAATACCTCTCACTAATAATGATGCTTCAGATCTATTATTTATTTTTCTTGGATCTTTTAAGTGTTAAGTCTGATGTGAGTATCTGCTGCACTGTGTTAGCCTGAATTTTGTCTAATAGCGAAGTTCTGTACTTTTGCCAAATGTGCTGTGGAAACTTTATTTTCCTTCTACCTTTTTAGTATGTTTGGGAAGACACAAACTCATACTTTTCTATGTTTTTTGAGCAGCCTTTATTTCTTGTTCTTTGAAGTATGTATTGAAGAGAATGGAAGTACTTTATTTCTTGCTGCAAGCTGTTTCAAATGATTAGTCAATGGTCTTCTGTGCGCACACAAATGCACATGTATACATGTACATGCAGACACGTGGATGTGTGTGCACACACATAAATAAACATGTATAAGCACCCTAGACTAAATTCTTTAAGACACTTCTATATTAAAACTTTATATTTAAAACTTTATATTACAAACTTCTATTTTCTTCTATATTCTCTTCCTGCTTCACTTTCTAAAAAGTAG
Source organism: Cephalopterus ornatus (assembly GCA_013396775.1). Taxonomy (NCBI): domain Eukaryota; kingdom Metazoa; phylum Chordata; class Aves; order Passeriformes; family Cotingidae; genus Cephalopterus; species Cephalopterus ornatus. The sequence goes on from VZRE01015478.1 coordinate 36,441, forward strand.
TAGCTTCAAAGGTTTTAGCCCATTTTCTGCATTCTCATCAAATACAGTACTTGACTAAGTGTTAAGGTGTCAGCCTGCCCTATTTCCCCTTCACAGAAGCATTCTTCACACCTGCAGCTTTCTTCTGTTTTTCATAGCAGAGATATTTGCATCAGTCTTAAACCTTTGCCAAATCACTGCTGACATGTATTTCTGTAGTGCTTTATTTACAGTGTGTTTCTCTTTTTTGATACAAAATGTCAACATCTGTACTGGACAAGTTAATTTATTTGGAGAAGGTCATGACATCACTTAAAGAAATTCTGGGCCATCAACTGAGAATATGGTTTAACATAATAACCCTTACCTGTTACGATTATGCTGGAAGTAAGCTTGTTGTAATGAAAACAGTACGTCAAAGTGAATTAAAGATTATCTCTGGTACAGGGAGGAATTTCACCACATAAAAAACTTGGCACATGATGGGTTTTTTTTTCTCTTCTGAGACTGTCTTAAATATTGCAATAATTAGAAGACTACTGCTTCAAATAATAAATTGAGGTAGTTGAGTAGGAGTGCATTAACTCTTTATGTGACACATTTATGTTTCAGTAGATCTGCTAATGCTATTGCATAGTCTTTGACCTTTTAAATATTTGATAAATAATACTTATATTTAGTGCTGTTTTACATCACCTGATCATACTGCAGTCATCTGTGGGCAAAGACACTCATAAATGGGTCCTGCACCTGAAGGATAGTTGAAGAATCTGTCCGGTACAGAGATGCTTGGTTTGGTCTAGCAAATCACATGGATTACACAGTGCTGTCTTAATTAGTCCCTCTGGTGTGCTGAAATGCTGAGCTTGTAATACCTCATTGCTTGTGACAAAACTGTGGTGTTTAGGAGGAGGTAGAGCATGCTGAATGTATAACCTTCATTTGTAATCACGTCAGGCGTATCAACATAAAACATTCAGTTTTCCACTCTTTTTTGCATGCCTTGGTGGTTTTCCCCTTTTGCCGAATAATTGTTAATAAGCCTTGCTTGCATTTCCTTCATGCCCCTGACAGAAACTGTTGTAGATGTTTAATCTTTTAGGTTTTTTTCCTTAGGCATTATAGGGTGACAAAATGAGATAGTAAATATGGTAGCCACTGCATTCTGCTCCTTGTGATGGTTAAGCGTTTAAGAAAAACCTTTTCAAATTTCTGTAATTTGTTGGTAACTTCCTTGCTTTGTTAGTTTCTGTTGTCTTGCTTTCTGAGTCATAAAGGGATACTTATTTACACTTCATGGGTGAGAGTGAGTGAGGACTGGCTGAGAAGTGCGCTACCACCTGCGCAGGCTCAGTGGGAAAAAGCGTGGCTGGAGGGATGGTTCATTGTGGTGGTCTTCAGGCAATGGAGAAACACCTCTTTGGCAATCTCTAGCAGCAGCAGCAGCCCAAGACTCTCTGACCTTGTTGCTCTCCCAAGAAGAAAAAAAGAGTGCAACAGGCTCACAAATAATTTCATTAATGATTAATTTCTGTGTTACCCCTGATTTGCATAGCACTTCTGAGACTTAAAATATTACCCTTTTTTATAAGGCAGGAGTACATAATTTTGAGCTACAAGGAAACTGTACTTGTCCCTTTCCAGAAATGAATTTTGTGTTCACAGCAAGTTATGCGTTTGGTTATTGTATGTTATGTAAGGTGTCCTTTGAACCTCCTGTGTGTGATATTTCACAGGAGCACTGGAATAGTGTTATTTTTCAGAATGCACCATCAGACAATGCAAATAATGTCTCAAAATAAAGTTCTCAAAATCTCAGTTTATAGAATACTAGTATTTTCTGAAGTATGTTATTGCAAAAATTATGATGAAGTGGTGACACAAATCAATAAAGCTAGGGGATTTTCAAAGTAGAGACAAGTCTGAGACATCTCTGCTCCACTCTTCCTGTTGTGCAGTGGTACTAGCTTCTGCTCAAACCTTAGTTTTAGTGTCAGTTCTAATTCTGAATTTATCTGACAGATTTATCTCTGTCAACCACAGGATTTGTATGCCGTCTCATACTGTAGTTTCTGGTGCCTGTATTTAACTGATTTGTTTCCTATCTGCCTCGTCCATCTTTTCATTTTTGGCAAACTGGATTTATCTTGTTTTTATGATTAAATGGAAGGAGTTGCTAAGGAATGAGATCGAGATCCTTTATTACATTTTAGCATTGTTCCTTGAAAACCTGATTATATCTTGCAAATTAGAGTAACATCTTGAAGGTAATAAATACTGCATAGCTTGTTAAATATCTCATTTTTTACTCCTAGATTCTTACTGAAGCAGAATAATATTATTCCAAACTATGCTGAGTGTGAAGTGTTGTTCTGTTGCTCTCTATGTTCACTAGTAACTAAACGTTTGCCATGCTAGGACAGAATTACTTTGTCTCAAAGATTTTACCTTCAGAGTATGATTTCATAACTGTCAGTTAAATAATGTTTTTTTGCTAATGATATTTAAATATTTATCGCCTCTCAAACAGTTGGGATAAAGCAGGGGAAGTACTTTTCTAGACAAATTCAAATCCATGTCTATTAAGCCTCTGTTTATCTTCCATTTTCTACTATGTGGCTGATACTTGGGCTTTGTTATTTGATGGGCTGTAAAATTTGCTTTTGTGTTTCATGCATTGAAAATGTGCAGCATATACATATATTTTGTTACTACTGATAATTGGATTAGAGTTTTGCCAGTCGTATTTGCTTCTAAGAGTTTATGGTATAGATCCACTTGCATTTATGAGATAGTTTTAATTGGTTTCTCTGAATGGGAAGTGTTCAGAGTATGTGTATGCGTTTCCTCTTCCTCTCCTGGCACCTGAATACCTGACAACTTCAGTCATGTGAGACCTATTAAAAATAAAAGAATTCTTTTGACCATCTCTACTCTAAGATGTTTCTTGACATATCTCAGTGTTTTTCTGTGATGAAAGTCTTGTTGCTCTTGACAATGAGACACTAAAATGGAGACGCTGCAGAGAGCTAATTGACCTAGTAGCAGATGCCTTTGGGCACAATGCATTTTCAGTCATCTCCAGATGAAAACTTTAAAACCAAGTGTGTTGGGGTTTTTTATTTTAAAAAATTCTTTCTTCCCCACCCCCTCACCTCCCTCCCTTTGCACATTTTGGCTTCTTACCATTGTAATGATGCAGCTCGTCACTTTAGGAAAGTAAATATGTGATGTGATTGCCTCTGACAGAATTTTCAGTGACTGAAAAGGGCCGTTTCTTCAGCAAATCAAATGTCTTTCTGTGATGCTTACTTGAAATTTCCACTTTTGATTGGAAATTACAGATAGTGGGCAGGAATAATCATACATGCAGGCAAGGAACACGAAATCAAGGAGATGGACTAAAAGATGTGATTAAGAAGTTAGACCAAGGAAAAGAACTGTATTTAGGGAGAAAACAGGACCAAATTTATGAGTAAACAGAGCACACAAGCATGGACTATAAAGGAAATTCCTGCCATGAGGCAACAGGAGTATTTCCAAGCCATGAAGTCATGGTTCATATACCTCCTGACCTGTATTAGGTTGGAACTAAACAGGCACCAGCCCTGTAACCTTGATTTCCACAGCAGGGACATGCTGGTGGAAGGGCTGGAGCTTTTGTGAGTGCAGAAAACAGATTTGACAGCAGCATTTTTACAACTAAATCTGAACTTCCCAGTGTCACGTAGTGGAACTGAAAATTAAAATTGGAGACATGCTATTTCTTCACTTGTTGACTTTCTAAAAAGAAGCATGGCTTTTATTACCTCTGTTTTTTGATGTAATATTCACCATTTTGAATACCGAATTTTCAAATTAGTAGTAGTTGATAATAAGCATCATTCTTTCAAGTATTTCAAAATGAGTGTGATTGATGTAAAGCGTTTTCCTTCCACTGAGGCGTACCTAACTGGAGCAGCAGATGTAACGTGTGGATAGTCAGCATTCCAGGCAGCAAACTCCTGTTGTGCCTTTAATGTCTTTAGTAAGCATAACTCATAGCAGCCTAAGGTTTTCTCTATTTATAGACCTAGGGTAAGTTTCCTAGATGGTGCCATGTAGTGAAAGATTGGTGGGGTGGGGGCTCTCTGCTCTGGCTTCCACATTTTTCTGTCCCCACTGGTGGAGTGTGGTGAGGATAGGAGAAGTCTGCCTTGTCGGTTGGTTAAAGGTGAGCATTCCTGGGCTTTAGCAGGGTCATCTTGCAGGCGGAAGAGTTTCCAGCTGCCTACTTGCCTCAGAAATCTATCCATTGTGTGTTACTTGAATTCAGGATGAGGTCTTATTTTAGTTTCAGCCCTGGAGGGCTGGCCATTTTGGTATCCTTCCTTCACTTCAGGGGATCACACGTATGTACTGTAGGCTCTCACTGTTCTGAAATTGTGCGCTGTTGGTCCACTTAGAATTGCTAATTAGAGAAGATAGGTGGAAAAACTTCGTATATGTGTTTCAGTTTCCAAGATTCCCTGAACCCTTGGCATATATATACTTCATTACCAAAACAGTTGAGAGCGTGCACTCAAAATGATGGGATAGTATTATACTGCCTTTGTAAAGCCTTGTGTTAGGGAAAAAGTAAACAAAAGATTAAATGTCTGGAAGAGGAAAACTCATCTCCTCTTCTTCTCCACCATGGCTTATTTGGCTTATTTTTATGCTAAGGTCAAGAGAATTACTCTTTTTATCTAGCTGCTTCTTGTAATCTGTCGTTCATGGGATGGCTAAATATAGGAATGCACATGCAGTATTTATGTTGCTGTGAGACAAAGATACGCCCTTAACTTGGCCTGATCTGAAAAATAAAAGCTCTTTTGGTCAGAATCACTATTGCTTTTATGCAGTCTATAATCATTATGCTGCAGCCTGTAGTATTAATGATGTTTACTACTACCTCACATTTCCCTTTCCATTTGGGATTAAACTGGTTCCATATAAAGACATGCTGTGTCTTGATAAACAGTGTCGCTGAAATATGTAAAGCAGAGCTCATTTCACGTACAGTGTTCAAAATCTCACTCCTTTTTCTCTGAGGTTGCCTTTCTTGTTAAACTGTTGATTCCTAATTCATGACCATTCTCACTGAATCTGCGTTTTCTCTCCAGATACTTTCCTAGGCTGTACTTCTGTTGTTCTGAAGAGCTGATAGATAATGAATGTCAAACAGTGTTTTCAGGGCTTAATTGGCTGCTGTCAAGTAGGTCACTGGAGAAAGAGTGGCTCTTTGCAAGAGTGTCCTCCTTAACTGGTGGCCACAGTAGGAAAAGGTGAAACCTGAGGACAGTGGAGTTCTGCAGCAGCTCTGGAGAGGGATTTAGCTGACGTAGACGTTATGCAATAATGACAAAAATGTGTGGAAAGCTGAGTGCAAGAGATCACGGGGAATTCTCCATTTCTTGCCCAGTAAGATCTTAACCACCATACAAGCGCTCTTACAGGTGAAGAAGATCTTGTTATTTCGAATCTGGTTATTGTTTCCTTTCTTTGGTTTGCTTTTTGCAGGCAATAGTTAGTGTCTTGACTTTTGTGTTGCACACAAGTCAACTCACCCCTTCTTTCCTTCGAACTGGACAGGGTCAACCCGACTGTTAGACTGCAAATATTTTGATGAGGGCTGTTTTGACAACATGCAAAAATACTTGCTGCAAAGGATAAAATAGCATAAGATAGAAAAAATAATTCTAATTTCCTTGAATTTAACAGGGTAGACATGTTAAACCCTAGATTAAAATATCCATCTTACTCTTTTTCTCTGCATTTTCCTTACTTGCTTTGTCTTTAAGAGGAGGATACTTAAAAGATGGGAGTCCAAAGCTGAAAAAAAAACCTATTAAAAATATTGTTCTAAGATATTGAAAGGTTTTAAAAGAAGTCATTTTATTGGAAAAACCATCATATCATTGGTGATTGCTTTTACTTCTATAAATTTCCCTTGAAAAATTACAGTGTTCTGGGTATGTTGAAATGAGTGGATATCCTGCCATGTAGTAATGTGGAGGCTTCCTGCTCCTCTTTTTTCACGTTTGCTTTTCCTCATCTCAACATGATGTACCCGAAAACAATACATTGACTCATTTTCTTACTATCTTTTGCTACTACAATGCACTAACCCTGACTTAGTATCGGATTGGGTGGAACTGACTCCGAGCAGCGTCTAGCTAGTAATCATTAGCTAGGGTGATGTTTCAGGGAAATTGGAAAGCTCTCCTGTTTAAAGCTCCCTGTGTTTTAGTGTCTTATTTACCAGTGTTTTCAGTGTACGTAATACCTGTAAGAAATGGTTTGCTCTTAATTGCGTGGAGTCATAGCTCTTTCAGATAGCATGGGTTGTTTTATTGTTACATTGGTGTTTAGGATAATGGGGATGTAAACTTCTATTAGCATGCTTGGTCACCAGGAAGGCATAGAGGTCCTGAAGTAATAGTATTACTACCTTGCATCCTTTTTGTGTTGCTCTGAGTAGATAATATAACCTTTTCTGGCCATTTTTTTCCTTTTTTTTTTTTTTTTTTTTTTAAATAGATATTTGACCCACACATCAGATAACTGATAATCCTGAAAACACCAAAGCATGCATGAAACTTGCTCTGATAAGCATTTTTGCTGACATGGAGGTTGCTGAGGTAAATAGTGACTCATTTGCATGTAGTAAGAAATCTTTGAATAAAATCAGTGGTTCTTATAAGTGTGAAGGTGTCTGACAATTGGCTTTAAATACATTTTATCTTCATATAAAATAATTATTTCAGTGAAAGCACTCCCATGTGCCTTATCAGAAAAAAATAAGAATTCTCCAAAGTGTTTCTTTTAAGAGCCTTTCTCAGAAGTTTTACTATGCAGAGCATGCTGCTTCTTTTCAGAGGTTTTGACTGGGCAGTTTAGTCTGACAGCACTATAGAAGTCTGTTAAATAAAATATGCATGGATTGAAATCCCTATGTTATTATCTTTTTCTAAAAAATAGTTCTTTGTCAGTAGATTCTACAGGAATAATATAAAATTGTATTGTAAAAATGTTTTTTCTTCCACTGATACTTTCTGCTTTTCATGAAATTAGCTTAGTATACTACTCTGCATCATTTGGCTCAGTAACTGTATCAGGTATTTAGGTCCCACCAAATTATTTGGGAGTTACTGAGTTTCTAAGTAATGCAAGTATTTCTATCAGTCTTGAGACAAAGCCATAACTATGTATCTCAACATTCAACTTTGTGTTAAATATCAGTTACTCTGTTCTGTGGAAAATTCCCTGTACTTTCAGTGTATTTCCCTATGCTCAGATGTAATGTGTTCCGAAGAGTCTAGATCTGCATGGTTTAGAGGTTCAGCATGGTTTGGTTTCAAATGCAGTATGTGGGCAACCATGCCGAATGTCACCTGTGATAACGTGTAACTAGTAGTATCTTCCTGTAACTAGCAGCATCCCACGAGGTTCGGTATTTTATAACTTACTCATCAATGAGTTGGATGGAGGGGCAGATGCCTCCTCAGCAAGTTTGCTGATGACACAAAGCTGGGAGGAGTGGCCGATACTCCAGAGAGCTGTACAGCCCTTCAGAAGGACCTCAACAGGTTGGAGAGACCAACAGAGAAGAACCTTCTAAAATTCATCAAAGGCAAAGGCCTTTGATTGCACCTGGGGAATAATAACCCCCTGCACCAGTACAGTCTGGGACTGACCTGCTGGAAGGCAGCTCTGCAGAGAAGGACCTGGGGGTCCTGGTGGACAGCAAGCTGTCCATGAGCCAGTAGTGTCCTTGTGGCCAAGAATGCCAATGGTATCCTGTGCTGCACTAGGAAGAGCATTGCCAGAAGGTTGAGGGAGGTGATCCTGTCCCTCTGTTCAGCCCTGCTGAGGCCAATCTGGAGTTCTGTGTCCAGTTCTGGGCTCCTCAGGACAAGAGAGACATAGAGCTCCTGAAGTGGGTCCAGCAGAGAGCTACGAATATGATGAGGATATTGGAGCATCTCTCTTACAAGGAAAGGGGGAGGGAGTTGGGCCTGTTTAGTCTCGAGAAGACCAAGAGGGAACCTCATCAGTGTATATAGAGCCTGTGTATATCAGTGTTTATAGAGCTGTTGTACTGTCCACTCTTTTATATGGCTCTGAATCATGGGTCATTTACCGCCACCACTAACGACTCTTAGAACGCTTCCATCAACGCTGCCTCCATACAATCCTAAACATCCACTGGAGAGATTATGTGACCAATACGTCTGTTCTTGAACAGGTAGGAGTTACGAGTATTGAGGCCATGTTGCTGTGAACGCAGCTGCGTTGGGCAGGGCACGTCTCCAGGATGAAGGACTACTGCCTCCCTGAGATTGTGCTCTATGGTGAACTTGCCACTGGCTGCCGCAAGAGAGGAGCCCCGAAGAGGAGATGTAACGACTCCCTGAAACAACTCAGCCCTGGCCGTATTGATCACCATCACTGGTCTGCTCTGGCCTCCAATCAGGAGGCCTGGAGACACACTGTCCACAACGCTGCTGCTTCTTTTGAGAATACACGCAGGATCACTCTCGAGGAGAAAAGACAACACAGAAAGAACCGTGTCCTTTCAGTACCACCTGGGGAGTCATTCTGCTGTGCCTTTTGCAACTGGACGTGTCTATCTCGCATTGGCCTTTTTAGCCATCAGCGCACTTGTAGCAAGCGTGGGTGGAGTCCTTCACCAATCTTTGTTCACGAAGCCTAGCCATGATGATAAAAATATCTGAAGGGAGGCTGTCAAGAGGATGGAGCCGGGCCCTTCTTGATAGTGCCAAGCAGTAGGACAAGAGACAACAGGCAGAAACCAATGCACAGGGAGTTCCACCTGAACATGAGGAAGATCTTATTTATTGTGCAGGTGACTGAGCACTGGAGCAGATTGCCCAGAGAGATTGTGGAGTCCCCCTCACTGGAGGTATTCAGGAACTTTCTGGACACAATCCTGTTGGACCAGATATCCCCACCAGTGGTCCCTTCCAACCTTAGCTATTCTTTGATTAATTAACCCTGAATAACTTCAATGGGATGTCATGAATGTTGTTAAAGTGATGGGAGACCTTATTTATAGTCCACTGCTCAATGTCTTAGTGGCCAGCTGGTTACTCTGTATGCAGAATTTCAGTGGGGCTTTGTGGCATGAGTAATGTTTGAAAATCTTAATTGCCTGTGCTGTTACTTTGATGCAAAATACAAGAGAGTAAACTGAAGGAAGTAATTTTTGTGGTTGTGTGTTATGCTTTTGATCTTCTGAATAAATTTAAATTTACTGTAAATTGATCAAAGTTAGGAAACTCAAGCCAGAGGCATCACTGGAGTCATGCCCCTAGCAAACCTGGTAAATACCACACATGAAATTTTTGAGGGCTCCTCCTGTAGTTTTTTGCCTCCTTTTTATGGCCATTAACTGCACTCTCTTGTTTCTGGTTTGCAGGTTATTATCCCACTTGACATCTGCATATGCTCAGGCCTTATCCTGTGTCATATCTATACTTTCACATCATACAAATATGTGTATACTGCATTCACAAAATACATAAAGCACAAGATACTCTTCACTGTTAGAAAAAAGTGTGCTGTAAATAAACATAGATTTAGAAGCTTTAGATTCCCTGGATTTGAAGGGCATTGGGCTTCTTAGCATAGGCACAAGGCTCTGTGTTGGGCTTATGTTTTATTTTTTTCTTACTCTGATAGTTTTGATAAAAAGATAAAAACTGAAGTGGCAAGGTCACTTAGAAGGAATGAGTGGGACTTAGTGACTAGAAATGGAAGTACTGATGATAATTGAATCTGTTCAAGTGTGTTGTGGTTTGAAAAACCTTTCCTTCGTGCTAATATCAAAAATGAACAGTGCTCAAATACAGATAATTCAGTATTCTTGAGACATTAATTGAGAGATCAAGCACCATAAGGCAGCAATGCAAACTTCTTTAATTTAGTCTCATAAGTGTGTATCGTTCCTGGCCAGTGCGGGTAATTTACTGTAAATCACTGTAATTCTTGTCCTTTCTGATAACACCATATCACACTGTCAGTTTGAAACACGACCTGCTCATTTTTGCTTGCAAACTGTGAAGTTTCTATTACCATGTATGCATACAAATATTTCAGTATCTGTTTGTATACACGCAAACTGTATGCCTTATTTGCAGATGTATCTTGGCAAAGGTATTTTCCAACTAGGAATATGAGTGGATTTTGCTGGCAGGACTTTATGAGAGACTTTATGCATTTGTATTCAAATAAAGTAAATTTTGAATTCTTCTGGAGATGCTGCTTGTTTTCTGCATCAATATTCCATATTAGAAGTAAAAAATACACTTCTGTTGTATGGACACTGAAATTTTAATATATAAATAGAATGTACACAGATCCCAACTGCTAACACCAGGAGATAGTTGCCCTGGTTTTCAGATTACTTACTTTTTGTTGGTGTAAGCATGCACTCAGTCAAAACTGTGTATTTTGTATTCTATGTGTCATCGACCGAGAACCTAACCAGAATTGTGCCTGGTATTTATCTGCAATTATTGCAATATGCAAAGCATAACCTTTTCCATTATCAAAGACCAAAGGACCAGACTGATACATTCACATCTAGCTAGTGAGCATGTGTGGCACAGAGGGCAGAAAACCATTTTTACAGCCTGGAGCAGATTACGCTACCGCAGTTTAATAAAATGCTGGGTGTTGCTGTAGCTTTGTATGAGACGGGTCATCATCAGGCTTGGCAAAACTGGCTTTTCATCCCTTCAGTTGTAAAGTAAAAGAGGTGCTTAAGTCGCCTTGGGCTGGTTTTCCCTCCCCCACTGCTGGGCAGTTGCCTAGATGTGAAGAATGTCTACCTCTTCTGTAGCTGACTCAGCTCAGCTGGCCAGCAGTGACACACTAGGTCATGTCAGTTCAGTTGTTTCTGATCCATGCCTTCCTTCAGTGATGGATGAAAGTGCTCTGAAAACATAAATATCTAGAAATATCTCTTTCATCTGTAGAAGTGATGTAGTGAGTTGTGTACAATTTCCATGAGATAATGCTCGAGGCTTTGCACAGCTGCGCTGTTTCACTTTAGTGCAGCATTGTTATTAACATGGACTTCTACATCACAGGGTACTGGCAAAAGTCATCCTACCTGTCTTTGCTATTTGTGAGCTTTTTCCAATACCAGTAATGGGTTAATCTGTGTAAGACCAGTCTAAATGGGAAATGGTTAAGGTATATATGTGATAATGAGTAAAAAAGAGAAACTAAATTCTTGATCCTATAGCTAGGATATTTATTTTCTGACTAGAATGCTTGCTTTATTTACAGAAAAATACTCCCATGTGCTTACCTCAGAGGACAGTGCTAGCTCTGCTTGTTGTTTGGAAGAAAAAGTATTTTTTGGAATGCGTTTGCAAATTGTTCGTGGCATTTCTGGGCAATTAAGAGATCCTGAGCTTTCAGGGAAAGTCATTCTTGTTTTGTCTAGTTCTACTAATGTTCGTGTTTTGAACAAACTTTCCACAAAAGTAACGTTTTTATTAGGAGTATTTGATTGGAATAGTGAAATTAACACCATGATGTGAGTAGCTACAATACACTGACTTGTATAGGAACCACCAAGCTGTTTGTTTCTTACCAGTCAGCTCCTGTCTCCGTCATTGTTCTTTGAATTTGTGCTCCTGCATTTTTAGATTTTTTGTGTCTTTGTCTTGGGAAACCAGGAGACTGTCAGTTTCATTATGATCTAAATTCTTAAACAAAAACAACATTCAAATTGTAAATTCAGAATCCTGAAAACATTTTTCAGGAGAATATATATCAGTGTAGATGTGATCTTCAGTAGAAGGGGTTATCACTGAACAGCTTTTGCTCTGACTATTAACAGCAAGTAGGTGTGAGGGGAGGTGGCCTAACATCTAGTGACTTGTGTGGATGTAATCCCCACAAAAAGGCACTTCTAGTGCCAGCTGAGGACATGAAGATGAGAGCAGGCAGTGGGGAAGCCACCCCCATGTCAGGGTGGGTGGAGGTTTGGCCTTTCTGGGTATCTTCTGCGCGGCTCCTCAGCAGGCTAATGCAATTATTACGTGGCAGAGAAGTGGCCATCTAGAACCATCCATTCAGAAATTACTTTTGAGTACAGGCATATGCATTAGGTGTGCAGGAACAGGAGCACCCTTGTGCACTGTGTAGTTCCTCTGTTTGCTGCAGTAGTTTGGAGGTGTATATTTAGGATTACTGGTAACTGCTGCCTGTTCAAGAACAGACGTATTGGTCACGTAATCTGTCCAGTGGATGTTTAGGATTGTATGGAGGCAGCGTTGATGGAAGGGTTCTAAGAGTCGTAAGTGGTGGTGGTAAATGACCCATGATTCAGAGCCATATAAAAGAGTGGACGGTACAATGGCTCTATAAACACTGATCTTTGTACTTTTCTTCAAGTGATTGTTTCGCCAAACTCTTTTATGGAGTTTACCAAAAGCTCTATGCCTTTGCTAACCTGTTGTCTATCTCTGCATCAATCTTACCATCCCAGGAGATGATGCTTCCCAGGTAATTAAATTGCTGGACTGATTTGAGCTCTGAATCTCCAGTGGTGATATGGGGATGATGGAGGACTTCTTGAGGTGCAGGCTGATAGAGAACTTCTGTCTTCTTCAAGCTGACTTCCAGCCCAAAAAGCTCAGCAGCCTCTGCAAAGCAGGATGTTAAA